>KL274941.1:4495-30079 GCA_000699545.1 Podiceps cristatus
TTTTTTTTTTTTTTTTAATAAACTAGGGTCAATTTACTGAACTCTCATGTGGTTTCTGTGCAGGACGTGATCAAGAAATATCTATCACCTACAGGCTAAGAGATGTGGGCTTGTTCAGCCTGGAAAAGAGAAAGCTTCCAGGAGACTTTCTAGCATCCTTCCTGTACCTAAAGGGGGTCTACAAGAAAGATGGAGAGTGACATTTGACAAGGGCATGGAGTGTTAGGACAAGGGGTAATGGCTTTAAACTGAACAGGAGTAGATTTAGATTAGACATTAGGCAGAAATTCTTCACCATGAGGGTGGTGAGGCACTGGACCAGGTTGCCCAGAGAAGCTGTGGCTGCCCCATCCCTGGAAGTGTTCCAGGCAAGGTTGGACGGGGCTCTGAGCAACCTGGTCTTCCCTGCCCATGGCAGGGGGGGTGGCACTAGATGATCTTTAAGATCCTTTCCAACCCCAAGAGCTTAGGGATATGGTTTAGTGGGGACTGTTAGTGTTAGGTTAGAGGTTGGACTCGATGATCTTGAGGTCTCTTCCAACCTAGAAATCCTGTGATCCTGTGATCCTGTGATCCTATGATTCTATGATTTTCTTATCAGAGAAGGCATTTTAATTCTTCAGTTTCATTCAGTGTCACCTGAGCTAGCTGTTACCACCTCTGCAGTGTGCAGCCCCCAGGAGCAGAACTAAAACTACATTTATTTTCTTTAGAAAGAAAGTAGCCGCTGAGGCTACTTTAAAGAAAATAGTCTCTGAAGTTGTGGAAGCAAAAGGTCAACATCTAATTTATAGGGGCTTGTGATGTATATAGAAGACTGTCTCTGTTCCATGGTCTTTTATATTAGGCCAAATTTGATGCAGTTACATGGACTCTGCAAAAACACTCTTGTGATTTGTTGTTGTTGAGATTCTGACTATAGAACAGTTCCTTGTGACTTTGACGTGAACAAACAAATATTTCAGCTAGCACAGCAAACCCTCTGTGTAAGGCTGATCTGCTCTGTGTTGTGCTGCTGCATGTTATGGGATGTGATTACTATAAAACTGCAGGACCACTGAGAACCAATTCACTGTAATCTAGGAGTAATAAAAGTGGTCCTGGAGCCTTATAACCATGCTAGAAAGACATTCCAGGATTTTCTAATCGATTCCTCCTATTGCACTGTAGAGGCAGATGACTTAATCTAGAGAATAGCATCCCTTCAGCAGTCAGCGCTCTGTTTGCAGTGAGTTGTCTGATGTATAGAGATCACATGCCAGGGGTGCCAAGGTGCCTTGGCTGGCTCCTTGCCATGAGAAGCCATAGGGGCAGTTAGGATGGCAGCATGTATCTCATCATACTTACTCTTGTCAGTGCTGGTGAGCGTGTTACAGACATTGAAGCCAACACAGGCTGAGAAGCCTGGACTCAAGAGTGAGCTGTGCGGGACCCAGTGCTGCCTGGAGCTGCCTGGGTGGCTCTGCCCCAGGCTTCCCTTCCTGACAGGTTCCAGGAGGACTCATCATCTCAGAGACAGTGATGGACCCTGGCTCCCTCCTCACATTCCCCTGGCATTGCATCCTGCATCCTGGCATGTTCAAGGAAGGAGCTGTGACTGGCAGCAACATTTCTCATTTTTTCTGAGATTTTCTGTTATAAGGAGCATCCCAGTCCCTCTTCATGTGACATCAATGGGAAGTGGAGCCGTAAGTTTCTCAGATGTGTCTCTGACTAGCCCTTTGGTTTCAGGCTGTTTTCATCATCTATAGCCAGTCTTCAGCTTCTCAAATGCCAAAACAGCCTGATCCTGCAAATTGCTAAGCAGCCATGCAAGCCATACCTTGGACTGCAGTAAGAATGGAGTTTGTCATCATGAAAGGAAACCCCACTGGAGGCTGTCTCCAGTAGCTCAGCCAAGCCATTAAAGACTATCTATCAAGAGTGCTATTCTAAGGGGTTTAGAAATTCGACCAAGGGGGCTGGTGACACTGCATATGCAAAGCAGAGTTTCTGTCTCCATGCCACATTCAGTGTGTTAAGCTTGGATGGACACACACAGATCAAAAGCACAGTGTGCCTGTAGATGTGACATTCATGGCCTAGGAGGTAGTCTTGTGGGTTCCTGCCATAAAACAATAATATTTACCTTTTTTCTTGTCTTTTGGCATTCAGTCTTCACACTGGAAATTAGTATTTCATAGAATCATAGAATCATAGAATGGTCTGGGTTGGAAGGGACCCCAAGGATCACAGAGTTCCAACCCCCCTGCCACAGGCAGGGACACCAACCTCCAGGCCTGGACCTACACGAGGTTGCCCAGGGCCCCGTCCAACCTGGCCTTGAACACCTCCAGGCATGGGGCATCCACCACCTCTCTGGGCAGCCTGTTCCAGCACCTCACCACTCTCTCTGTCAAAAACATCCCCCTAATATCTAATTTAAACCTTCCCTCCTTCAGCTTCAATCCATTCCCCCTTGTCCTGTCATTTTCTACCCTTTTGAAAAGTTGATTCCCCCTTTCTCTTTCTTTCACAGGAAGGTGAGAAAATAATCATGATATTAGTACCAACTCACATATTCCCATATTCTTTAGAGGAGTTGAAAGAAGAGTTGTATTATTTGGAAGGAGACTAAGCTGGACATCAGCTCAGGATAGCTGCTCTTGAAAAATCAAGTAGTGAAGGAATCCAAAGACGCAAAGTTATATATGTCGACAGAAGGTACATTGAAGATATATGTGTCTCTAGAAGCAAGCAAATAGCTTCTGAAGAAACCACGAGAGGCTGTGTCATAAAAGGAGGGCTCAAGTATACTTCCCCAGTTTAACCTGGTCACTTGTGCTTGGAGAAGACATGGAAGGTGAATGAGCTATGCTGCTACACTAAATTGGAATTTCTGAAGCTAGGGATGCATATTTAAGTTAGAAAATCTTTGGGCTACTTTTGCTAGATGAACCCATTAAAGGCACCACTTCCTCAACTTTCCTGCCCATGACTCTTTCCTGAAAGCAGTATCACCTTTATTCATTAGCTGGCTCACCAACGATGGCGTGGTCCTAGCTGGCTGGTTGCTTCTTTCCATTCCCACAGCCTCTTTTCCTGGCAGAACTTTTGCTGCAGAAGCCTGGATTTAGCCTGGCAGAAACTGGAAAAAAGCTAGCATGAATTTGAATTTGTATTCCTTAAATTGCTGTGAAACAACCCACAACAAATTAAAAGCACTTTCAAATAAGCTGTAACAATATCAGCTGCTAGCATTCCAGAGCCCTTCACTTCTGGAGTCAAAGGTGTCTGCTTAAATTGCTAATTAGCTTTCTCTTGTTATGTTTTTTTCTGACTTAAATACTCGGCTTGAAAGTGTTTTTCATACCTGCTTTAGTTACCATAGCATCCATCTCCGCACAGTTCGGCTACTCTTCTGCCCCTGTTTCATTATCAACTATAACTATAATTTCTTGAGAGAAAAAAAAAATGTTTTTTTAAAAAACATAGAATACAAAATAAGAAGGCCCTAATAAAGGCTTAAATAAATTCCTTATCTGGCAGCATACTGCAAATATCTTGATTCCTGGCACAGCAAATATACTGTGAAGTTCACTCTTCATTAAAAAGCACAGGCAACCACAGTACCAGGATGTGGGTAGTCTTAAAGACTAATGTGTACATTTATGCAGATACAGCCTTCTGGGAACCAGCTTGTTTTAATCATAAAAGAACCCTTCAAGTAAATTTAATGAGGAGTTAGTTGAGGAATTTATTCTGAAACTTTAAACTATGTGTAAATTCCTGAGGATCAAATTAAGTTGAAGGTAAATAATGTTCAGAATGGTGTTTCAGTCAAGGCTGCCTAAAAGCTGGAGACACAAAGATCCTGCTTAAAGAACATTTCGTTTCCAGCTAGAGACTTCTTTAAGGAGCCCAGACAGATGCCATATGCTGATGATAAAACAACGTCTTTCACAATGTGACATTTGGAGCCTGCTCAAAAGATCAGTTACTTTCTTCTTTTCTAAGGTTGCCACCTTTAAAATAAATGCCAAACAGTTATGAACTGGAAGAAGAGTAATTGCCAATAGTTATAGGTGTCATCAGTGATGAAACATAAGCAGATGTTTTGCTTTACATGCAGGGAAGTTCTGGATGAAAGAAACACTATGACAAGGACAACTGTGTCAAGGGTGCTTGAAAAAAACATTTTCTCACAGATTGTCATCATTTGCCCTCTTAAAGATAGGAAAACCTTGCTTTGAGCTCTTCCTCTCTCAGTGGGAGGATACTTGGTCTACATACACTCAAAAAATGGTGCACATGAAGGTATTTTGTTTAATAGTTTACCTTTTGGGTCCTACTATTTATTTGACGTTCTGAGGTCTGTTCAGAGGTATAATGATGAACACACACACACACACACACATGCACAACACCCTCTGTTTTCCCCTCTCATTTTTCTGCATGTGGTGATTATCCACTGGATGGTGTTAGCTATATACATTGCCTGGTGTTTCCCAACTGGACATTGTTATTTAATACACAATTCTTCAACAAAGAAGTATTTTCTAATAGTGTCAGATAGGCAGGTGAAGCAAATAAAGCACCTAAAGGCTAAGCAAGTTGGCTTCATAAGGTGCAGCTTGATCATGTAAGTGCTCACTGGTATATCCCTCAGGTCTGCCATTTTGTATTAAATTTCTCCAATATTAATGTGGAATAAATAAGATCTTATTTTATCTTCCTGATCAGCATCTCAGTGAGACAAAGAGAATGAAGAAACAGATACATTCAAAAGGTATCAGTTATGCATATCCTTGATGTGTTTTCCTCTAGAGCATACAGAGCTTATGCATATTTGGTTTGAAAAAATGTGGAGCTTGTATGGTCAGTGTCCTCGTCTTGTCTCTTTGTCATTATTTTTACAGTGTTCAGAAACTTCTCAAGCATATTAGAGGACAAAAAAGGAAAGATGCCTCCAGACTGATGAAAGTGTATCCCCCTGTCCTGCAGACGCACTGGCATAACTCATATGAGAAGTCCCACAGAACTCATAAGCCAACCTGCACAGCGAGAAAGCCCTAACTTCAGAGTAGGCGGAATGAGATGGTGGCAGATGGGGAAGGAAGAAACACAGAAGAAAGAGTTGACTTAAGCAGATGGTCATGTTGTGGTTGTGCTGCAAATAATCTGAATGTTTCTTTCCTTTCTTTAGCCCAGAATCTTGCAAACTCTTATCCAGGTGAGCAGCTTTATACACAAGTGGTCCCATCCAATTCAAGACACAAACCCATTACCAAAGGATAAATACAGACGTGTCTACAAGATTAGCACCTTAAACTGAGAGTGAGCTTGCTACTGGTTTGTATGTGCCTTCACATGCTGGTGAATGTTAATAAATATCCATGAAGGAAAAACATGAGGGAAATCACACCAATTCATTTGGGAGGGTGAAGTAATCCGGGAGGCACCGTTCTAATAGGAGGGTGGGCCTTGCAGATGTGTACGGCTGAAAGGGACAGTGAGGCAGCACTGGCTTGCAAAAAGCAGAAAAGTAGGATTCAGAGGGTAACAAATTTTTGAGCTACATAAAAGGTTCTTGTTGTGAAGTTTCTGACATGTATCTCAGCACTGGAATGAGAACAACGAGATGAGCATCAGGGTGCTGAAAACTCCTGTAGTAAAATGCAGTCAAAAGGAAGATAATTTAAAGTGCAACAGAAATACTTATGGGACAAAAGGGTTTAAAGAATATACTACATTTCCAGAGAAGGCAGGCATCAGATAATCAGATCTGGTTATAAAATGCAGAGAACTTACCCCACAGAGAGGTTTGAGTTTTTGGAAAAAAATCAAATAGCCTGGATAAAAAGGCTTACAGTTGAATGTTACTTTTTTTTTCCACCAGAAAGAATGTGTTGTTTGTTTTTTGTTTTGCTTTGTTTTGTTTAAAAAAAAAAAAAAAAAGAAAGAAAAAAGTTCCATCTCCAAACATTTTAACTTAGGTGAAACACCACTTTCTTGTAGGAAGAATATTTAATCAGCTTCAGGGATAGCTGAAATCCATGGGAAGTGCAGGTGACAGCCATGTCAGAAAAATCAGATCTGAAATGGCTGCAGCATGCTACATGATTACTAGAATCTTTAATCCACTAAAGAGGACTGCAGAGCTTGGCGCGGTGATGATGAGGTTTCTGTTCCCAGTTGGCCTCCTGATGCAAGTGCAGGGAAGGCTGTAACCCTGATGGTTAGCTAACAAGAATAACCTCCCAAGCAATGCCACCCCTCAACCAGCAAGGCTGGCTAAGATGGCAGATGATAACTTTCCCTAGTATTGTTCGCACTCGATGAGTGATAATGCTGGCTATGAAAGCCGGCCTTACAGAGTTTGCTTTGCAACAAGTTCAACTGCCTTTAGGGCAGCTATGGTGGTGCTGTCCCCAGCTACCTGTCCCACCTCATGCCCCAAATGAATCTCCAGCTCATGTAGTAGTTGCTGGATCACTACCACTTCTACCCTGAAACATTAAGTAAAATAAAAATTGAATGTCAGTTTATATTAACACATCATATAGTAAACAACTGGAGTTCATCTGCTGCTTCACCAAGAGCTGACCTTTCTCCGCACCAGAGCTGAGAGTGCCTAAGAGAATGTGTTATTATTTCAGTCTTTGTGGTAATTCAGACCTTGTCCATACTGGGGTTTTTCAGTGGAACTGTGTTTGTGATGTTGGTTTTGTGGCATGGAAGCCTATTTACTACATCTTGGATTGGGACCAAAAGAAACAGTGAATACTTGAGCAAAAATGCAGTGAGGGAAACTCTCACTCTTTGAAACAAAGCATTAGAATAATGATCATTTTTCTTTTTGGATGTAGGTCTTTCTAGAACAGCTTGCTTGCTTGCCTGTTTCCTGGCAGGCAGAAGTCCATCTCCCCGCACCACCATTAGCCATGCCTGAAGTGGTAAAGAGCAGCTGCAATCCTTCTGTGAGGTCGTTGGGACTAGACTATCTCCTCCTTTGGCCATAGCCTCTGGAGAGAGCCCTGATGGCCCAACACAGGACCATCATTCAGGGTTCTTCCAGACTCACACTGGTTTGTGGACTGCATCCCTAGCATGGGGGTAGATGCCTCCACAGACCCACATCTTGAGGGTGAATTTCATCTGTGTGTAAGCAGCCTCCACAAAGCTTATACACTACTTAACAGCCACAGTGAGGTCTTCTTAATGTTCAGGTCTTTGCATAATAAATAACTACTGAATGTGAATGAAGGCAATTATCTCTATAGCTACAATGCAGGGGACCTTCTAATGTTGACTTAAGCTATGCTGGAAGCAGAATGAATACTCTGCAGTAACCCTACAAGATAGGAGATAGAAAACAATTGACTTGCAGCATTTTCTAAATGTTCTGATTCCTCCTAAATGAGCTCCATTAACACTGAGACACGGAGATCAGTTAATTGTGGTTGTTGAGACATTGCAAATGATCCTTCCTATGGTTGCTTTAATTAAAACACCTGCTTTCTAGTTTGTCATGTCAATATTGCACCTGTTTATTCCATACAAATACAAAGTAATGGTTATGAAAGAAAACTTTTTCTTTCTTTGAACCATTCCAAGTCAGCAAGATCAAATTGCAAAACCATATCTGGAGTTTCTGAGTCTGTATATTAGTTCATTAACATGTGCGTGCCTAGAATATCCAAATTCTGTTGTAAGATGTGCCTCTTTGCAGCTAGATACGAAAAAGATTTCCTACTGCTAAGCAGTTCTTTGATACCGTCAGATTCTATCAAATTTATCTCTGATTTTAAAAGCAAACACATGGGAGAGAGTTGTCGCTTCTTTCAATTCAAACTTTTCAAACATCAGCTTTACTATTTATTCTATAATAATGCTGTTCTACTACATAACTTAATATTTACTTGCCTTCTAGACAGAGGGAATTTATTTCACAGTATGTTTTGGATTATGTTTCTATGATGTAAAGAAATTATTTTTCTTGGCTCAGCACCAGTTTCTTTCAGGTTTTCTCAGTATTGCTTTCCAAAAGTACCTCTAAGAAACTTCTCATGACCGCCTTGCAAGCTCTGCAATCAATGATACCAGAGGGATTTCCAGTTTTGTTGATCCGGGATAACTTTCAGGTTTTGTGCTATTCTGTGATTAGAGATACCCTTGAGTCATGGAGTATCCATCAGCATCTCTGCCTTGTATAGTGATCACCAGTTTCTTCCTTCCCACAGCTCGGCACTTGGCAGTGCAGTCTGGCAGAAAGCACTCTCACTTCCACCCCTCTCCTCAGAATTTCTCTGGATATGGGCTAGTAAGGCTGCATATGCACACTTCATTGGGTTCACTGCCTCTGGGAAGATGGTGATTGGAAACAAAGGCTACAGATGCAGAAAACACCAACATTTAATTACACCAAATACTATTTACTCATCATCTCTTACCTAGGATAGCAAGATTTTGGCCTGTTATCACATGTAGGTAGACCTTCAGTGTTGAGAGCAATATTTGCATACCCTCAACTTGAAATGTAAACCTTACCTCATATTCTGTCCACCAGGATGGAGCCATCTCTTCCTAGGAAGCCTCACCACCTTCTGAATCCTGTTTTCTTTGCTGTCCACTTTCTTGATTCTTTTAGGAATCAGGTTTTGGGATTCAAGTATAAATGTCCCTGATGATTTCATCAAGAGCTACTGTGGAAAATCTTTTAGTCTTGCTTATCCTGCTGGTAGGTGACTTTTGAGATGCTCTTGGCTCCTCTGTAAGGCAGACACAAAAATGACTTTGTAGTACTACTACCTGGAAACTCACAACCCTTTGGCAATGGATAAACTCACATTACATATTTAAATCATTGATTGTATACACATTCTACAAAACTTTGGGCATATTACAAGTTTAGGCAGCATACAAAGGCACTGTTAATGTAGATATCAAGCTCTGGAAGTAGTTACTCTTTATGGATGTATCCATGAGTGCAAGTCTCTGTATACAGTTTTTTTTGAATTTCTGTGACTTGAGTTTCTTTAACTTTGAACTATGGAGATTTTGAGCGATAAATACTTTAGTCTCACCTCCACATTGACCATATGAGATAACAATGATTCAGAAATGCTTACTTGAAGTAGCTGGTGTGTATCAGTTGGTAACAGAGAGTGTGGACTGATACTTAGCTGGTCTATGAGTACACCAGGCTTGGGTGGAAGAGCCACTATACTACACATTTATAATGAGTCATGAGAGTATGGATTTTTTTTTTCCTAAGCTTGGTTGCACATCCTCAGTCTTTGACTTGAAGGGTGAGTTTCAGTTCTCCAGAACAGATGTCACAGCTCCTTGTCCCAGTGAGAAGTAAAGAACAGGCGGAGGTCCCAAATAGCCACAACTCCGATAGCTTTGATAGACCAGCTGGAGGATCTGAGAAAAACCTCAACCAGAACTATACATTACATCTCATTCAAAAAAGAAACAGAGGATAATTATACTTAGATACTCATGAAAATCTGGACACATAATCGCTATAGGCTTGACTGTACAGATACAACCTGTCAGTCAGAGGGGATCATTTTCCTTCTGCAAAAGTGTCTAACTCACCATCCCGCAAGTATTGCAAACACCTTTCTTTCCACCTATCATTTTTGGACTCTTTTTAGATTTTTAAAAATTTATTTTGTCACACTGTTCTGAATCTATTTGAATTGAATTTGCTATACTCACAGTGGCTGTGTTTGGGCTGTCTCAAGCTCATCCAAGTTCATTTCTGTAGCAGCAACTAGAAGTCAAGAAGAGCTTTTCTGCAATCCTAGAACAAAAAAATCCATTAATTTCAGCAGTGCAATGTTCTACTTTTGGTCTGCTAGGGTTTTTACTACGTCTTTAACAACTTTAATTGCTGCTTGAATTTCAGGCTCTATAGACTATGATTTAGAAACACTGCCCTTAATGTCAGCTTCTGGGAAGCTGGCAAGTGTGTCTTTTCCCATTTTATTGTATATTAGCTGCTCACTCTGAGTCAGTGTCAGTCTTGGAAATGAATGTCTCCTCATGTCTCTTGGGAGAAGAGATTTTAATATTGGAAGAACTCTTGAGAAGTACTTGTTTCTTTAATATAGAGAAATTTTTCTAGTCTACTTGTTTATTTTCCTCTTTCTCTTTCCCAAGCAAGGGTTGATGAAGACAGTCTTCAAAGAAAAGAATGTGTCCTCTGTGGTACCCAGTTTCTCTCCACATCCTCAGAACGGTAACATTTTATTCCCAACTGAACTTGATTGGATAGAATCAATTTAGACAAAGGAAGGTATTTTTTGTTTTAGGTGTTCAAGTAGTCAAGTGGAAGAAGACAAACAGCAATTTTCAAAGCCATTCTAAGCAGCTTTCTGCTTTCTTGGCCCTCCTTTCTTACCATAGAATGGTTTGGGTTGGAAGGGACCTCTAAAGGCCGTCTAGTCCAACGCCCCTATAACAAGCAAGGACATCTTCAACTACATCAGGTTGCTCGGAGCCCCATCCAACCTGACCTTGAATGTTTCCAGGGATGGCTCATCTACAACCTCTCTGGGCAACCTGTTCCAGTGCTTCCCCACCCTCATTGTAAAAAATTTCTTCCTTAAATCTAGTCTGAATCTACCCTCTTTTAGTTTAAAATCATAGACCCTTGTCCTATCACTACAGGCCCTGCTAAAAAGTCTGTCCCCATTTTTCTTATAAGCCCACTTTAAGGCTGCAATAAGTTCTTCCCAGAGCCTTCTCTTCTCCAGGCTGAATAACCCCGACTCTCTCAGCCTGTCCTCATAGGAGAGGTGTTCCAGGTCTCAGATGGTTTTTGTGGTCCTGCCCTGGATCTGCTCCAACCGCTCTATGTCTCTCCTGTGCTGAGGCCCCAGAGCAGATGCAGCACTGTAGGTGGGGTCTCACCAGAGCGGAGCAGAGGGGCAGAATCCCCTCCCTCAACCTGCTGGCCACGCTTCTGGGGATGCAGCCCAGGAGACGTTGGCCTTCTGGGCTGCAAGATCACATTACTGGCTCTTCCTCATATATTTTTCCTCAATAATTGCATATTTTGTTATTTAACCGCACTAGTCCTTCTCTCTGCTTTGTGATCATTTACATGAATGGAAAGGTCATGGAATGGGTAAATAATTTGCTAAAACACAGGAAATGGAAGAGAGCAATAAATGGCCAGCTCTGGTGACAGAGGGAACTCATCAGTGGGGGGTTCTGTACTGGAATCTGTGCGGTTCAACTTGTTCATACATTATTTGGAAAAGAAGTTTAACAGCAAAGTGACAAAGGTTGACAATGATGCACAGTTATTTAAGATATTAAGGACGAGTACAGTCTGGTGAGCTGCAGAAAGACTATAATCCAAGGGAATGGGGCAATAAAATACAAGATGAAACTCAGCATTCATACATTCATACATGTAATGTGATTTGTGCGGGGAAGAAAACAATTCTAGCTTCAAACAAGGGCTCTGAACTGACCATTGCTTTTCAGGAGCAGCTAGATTTTGGTGTTATGATTGACAGTTCCATGAAAACATCAGTTCAGTGCTTTACGGTAGTTAAGAAAACACAAATCAAACATTCATGTCAAAAGAAAGGACTTATAAGAACTGGAAAGGGTAAGAGGAGGGCAACAAATATAATCAAAGGTATGGAAATCTCCTGTAAAAGCAACAATTGACTTAGTTGAAACTTCAGTATGAAGAAATGACAATTTATATGTTTAAGGTTTACCAAATCATCATGGGGAAAACATTTGTACTGTTCACTGCCTCTTTAAGTGCCAGAAATAGGGGTCAGAAATGCAGCTTATGGGAGTCAGGTTCAGAGCAACTAATAGGACCTGACTGTTCACACAAGTAGAAGCAGATCTGTGGAACTCCTTGCTACAGATATCGTGGATGCAAGTCTGTATACGTGCAAGGGAAAACTTGACAAATGTTTGAAAGATGGAGAGACCAGCTTTGTGTTTCTAAATTTATAAATAAAAACAAATTAGGAAAATCCCCTGTGGTGAAAACTGTTGCCAATGAGGAAAGTATTAGTGGGAAGGTATCATATATGTTTGCTCTACTTTTACTCTTACCATTTTCTTATGAACTGTTTCTGCTGGTCTTTCCTTTTAAAGATAAATATCAGTCTGTCCCTAACGAAATCTAAGCTTTTATTCAGAAGAGAGGGGTCAGAGAAAAAGAGAGCAAGGAAAACACCAAAATATTCTAAGAATGAATAATGAATGTAAAAGAGGAGGGAAGCAGATGATGTAAGGGTCAGAAACATAGAAGCTAGGACAGCAAGCAGAGTACTCCTAACTATGCCAACCATTCCCAGAATTTGCTCAAGAAGCTCTGCCTCGTGATGCAGCAGGATGAGGACCTGTTTCCAACTAATTCATCAGGATCTCCCACAAACACTCTAAGAAAGAGCAGTTTGGCCAGGGCCAAGGGGAGGATAATAAAGAGACCATGCAACGCAGTGAGGTCTTGGTGGGATGGGTATGAATGAAAAGGTGAGAGACAAACTGTAGCCCAAACTGAGAGATTCTGGAGGAACAACCAGGAGCGGTAGTTTGGTATGCTTAATCCACCCCTGCTTAATTGTTTCTCTCCTGCTGCAGAAGGAGTATGAGTCAGACCAAGAACATACCTTTCTCTACCCCTCCATAGAAGATTTTCCAAATTAGGTGACCAACAGGCCATAAAAATAACTCAGAGAACAGGATGACCCATCAGGGTTCTTTGTCATCTTTTGGTGGCAAGTGCCAGTTTAAGCAAATAGTTGACCAGATGTGGAGAATATCTGTAAAGCCAATGCCAGGCTGTTTGGAGGGTGTGCTAGATCACTGGACTTAAAACCTTAATTCCTTCCCAGTGGAAGCAGTGTGGGAGTGGAGGGAAGGGAATTATACAGTACCTCCCCTTCTCCCAGGCTGAATTGTTTCAAGCTACAGTGCTGTCAATTCAGGTACAGGATCATGAGCTACTTTGTTCTCTGACATCAGCTTAAGGAAAGAAGCAAGCTGAAGTCATTGTACCAAGAAAAAGTGGTTGCCATTCGTTACATGAGCCATTTGGGTGTTTTATCCAACTTTTCAGCTCTGAGGTTTCCTTTGTTAATATTCTTCTGTTATGTATGGCCAGGTACATTAATGCAGGATGAAACTGCCTGACAGTCAGCAGCTATTTCCTCTGTTGAGTTTTGATTCATGAAATGACAATCTAGATAGTTACACACTTTTTATCCATTATCACTTAATTAAATACTCTGATATCAGTGGTAAGAGAAAACTTTCAAAAGCTTTTTGCATCACCTTGTGTCACATATATTCTGCTAAGAATATTGCCCCAGTGATACTGCTGGCTTCTACATGCTCCACTACTGCTTTTTCAGTTAGCTCTTAGTGTCACTGCTCTTTCGCTTTTCCTCTTATTTCTATTAAACATGAAACACCATCCATTTATAATCATAGAATGATAGAATGGTTTGAGCTGGAAAGGATCTTTAGAGATCATCTAGTCCAACCCTCCCTGCCATGGGCAGGGACATCTTCAACAAGATCTGGTTGTTCAAAGCCCCATCCAGCCTGCCCTTGAACACTTCCAGAGATGGGGCATTCACAACCTCTCTGGGCAACCTGTGCCAGTGCCTCACCACCCTCATCATGAAAACTTTCTTCTTTATGTCCAATCTAAATCTGCCCTCTTTCAGTTTAAAACCATTGCTGCTTTAACAGTAGAGATGTTACTCGATATTTCCATTAAAAAGGTTAGGACTTGAAGCATGAACACGTAAGGAAAATAAAACAAGTATATAGCATTTTATATCTAAACGCACAGTATGTGGTTGTGTAATTACTATTGGCCATCACAACCATAAAAAACCCCTTTAGGATATATAATTAATTCATAATATAATAGCCATTTAATTTCTGCAGTGCTCTACTGAATGAATCAGTGCAGTACTGAACTAACATCAGTGTGGCATTTACAGCAGATTTTCTGTTTACAGGCTGAAAATATTCCCTGAGGTAGAATTGTGGTTTGGGTTATCAATGAGTGTTAGCAGCTGTAATGCACATTTCTTCTTGCATTTTGGCAGCAGACAAGCTGCTTAAAGATCCAGGTTTATCTATAGAAATTACCAAGTTCAAACCAAACTTCATACTAACAATTTTAATCTTCTCCCATAAGTCTGTAAAACACTGTTGTTCATAAATGTCAGTTGGAGGCATCTTAAGTGAGATCTTAATTCACCAAGCTGCAGCACCACTGTTCAAAATATGAGAAGATGCCAGCCTACTGGGCCACAGCACGGCTGTAACAGAAAATCTCTCCACAACATTTTACCACTGAGAATAAGAGGAAATTTCATGCTCAGAGGACAGGTCTAGGAAATACCCCTCACAATCCCTCTTTAATCAACTTACCAAATGTCTCCCAGATACTTCTCAATAACCATCAGTCCATAAAACTACTTTTAATCGATACATCAATATGAGTGACACCAGGCACTGGGAACAAAAAAAAAAAAAAACAAAACACCACCAAAAAAACCCGAATGCAATCTCAATGCAGTCTCTGAATGTTGTTATAATACTAGTTCCCAATGTATCTCATAAACAGAAATAAACTGGGGCATTGCTGTTTTGTGACATAACCTTGGGTACCCACTACTGGCTGGTTGCTGCTGTGCTGCACATCTGGCCCCTCTGAGCAGATGGAGGCAGAGGAGAGGGCACCCGGCAACCCTCTGCCCCAGCAGTAAGGTCACCAGCCCCCAAGGGCAAAGGAAAACCTGCCAGCTATTAAAAGGGCAGAGAGCATTAACAGGACAGACACGTAATCGAGTGTGCCTGCTTCTATACAAAAAGGGAGAACTCAGTATCTCTAGCTACCCTAGCAACCGTGTTCATTAAACTATTATTTTCCTCATTTTAAGGATAAAAGCCAAGAACTCCCATTGATTTCAATGGCAATGAAGTAACTTGGTGTTATTGAAAGTCTTTAGGTGCCAGAAAAGCTTTAAATGTCTGTCTCTAAAGTTCAGATCTTTAAGTGTATTTAAACACCAAGTTCTCAGGTGATAGGTATTTAAATGAATTTTAAAATCTGTTCCTAAAAAACTTGCTTCTAAAAAGTCTGGGGAAGAGGAGAGATGAGACCCATGGGTTGAGACATGCCCAGAAGACTTTCCCACCCAAAGCTGCTCCACGTGTGTTACGGCAGTGGCTGGCAGCTCGCAGTGTTTGCTGATGATCAGAGTAGTCGTTACTGGTTCTGAGCAATCCTCTTGCCCTTCTTCTGTAAATAAATATTTTCCATCGGATGCTTTTTGACTCTACAGTGAGTTTTCTCTTGATCTTCCTATTTCCCCTCTTTTTTTTTTTCTTCTCACCTTTTCCAGTTGTCCTGTGAGTGCCTTGTAGAAGCCCTGCAACTCCTCCTGCTGTGCTCCCATTGCACCATGGTGGAGACTTACCCCAGGATTCCCACTCCAGGTCCTTTTTTTGTACAGCAATCGCTAAGAGATCAGAAAAGCCGCTTGTGCTCCCAAGAGGTCACATTGCAAAGTCCATAGGGTGAACTCTGGCTGGCTTTCCTGACAGAACGGACATAGATCAGACACAAACAGCCACGGGCTTTTCCCCTACAAGGCAATCCACTGCTAGTCACACGATGATGGACTCGGCACCAAGAATGAGATGAAGGCGTTGTTACAGGAAGAATGTGCACTATCCCATAGGTCTCCATACCACAGCAATAAACCACCAAATGTCCGCAGTTGATGTAACATCAGACTTGGCTCCCGATGGGCTTTTCAATGAGGTAATTGGAGTTTATTCTTTGCTTGGTGTTAAAGTGAAAACCAGAAACAGTCATGAAGGGCCATTGTGGTCAGGGCTTATTTTAACATCTGCATCACTGTCATACTTGAACTGTCTCAAAAGTGATTATTCTGTTGTCCTGCGACCACTTTACATCAGACGCTTTGGCCTAAAATTGTATAGTAAGGGCTGAAAATTGGGTTCCTGAACTCTGTTTCTGCCTATGCCAACTGTGGCTCTTGGCCAATTTAAAGGCTTAGTGTGCATCAAGAGCTTTGGGATTTGGAGCTGAAAAATCCTCCAGAATAAGGAGTAAACTGAGTAAAAATAGGTCAATAAATAAATGGAAAAGGAAACACTGTAGAATAAAGAGAAATATGCTGAACAGACTTTTTTTAAGTGCCAGTGAATGAGGGAGTCGGTCATTGAACAGAAGGACACGAGCTAGAGGGAGCCATGGGACAAAGTGAGCTGGGCCCAAGCAGGCAGAACAGAGCAAACAGGCAAAACCAACTTTCCTTGCGAGATTTCGGATCACAGGCTAGGTTAATAGCATTAGTCCCATGTTCAGTTGTTCCTGGAAATGGGGGCATCTGCTAAAGTTACAAGTCTCATGTGAGATTAGAATATTCTTACATAAGATTTTTAAATTTACCTTATAGTGAGGGTAGAAAATGAAGGTTTGTAGTTAAAATGATGAGTTCAAGAATGGAAAGAGTTACTTTTTTCCTCTGCGTTGCCAGTTCAAGGCAGTCAGATCAGCCTAAATTTAAAATAGTCAAAGGTTGTCAGAGTTTTTTAATGTGAACAAAGAAGTAAAAAATAGCCTTTCAGATGGAATGAAATATTTTATTCGCTATGACTGAGAATGTTTTCTTTCAATGCTATGAGTATTTTATAAGCAAAAATAAAATGGTTTGACATTCCAAAAAAAAAGTTAATTTTCCAATGAGAGGCTGAAATAACTATTCTGCCACGATTTTTTCTATTCTTGGCCTTCCCATACACTGAAAAATTTGATAAAAACAGAATGAATTTGCAAAGCATTTTAAAGGTACAAATGCCTCTTGTTTTTCTATAAAGAAATGTGGGCAAGCTTCATCTAGCTTTAGTATTGAGAAGCCCAAACTAATCCACAAATTTATAGCAGGGTGACACTTAATGGAAACATAAATCTTTTCTTTCAGGTCTTAACCTTTTGTTACATAAATAGGAAGGTCCTCAGTGTTGTTACCATCCCCGTGACTGACAATGTGTCAGAGAGAAAACGTGACCTCTGCAATACATTCCTGTTGAATAAGGACAAGAAAATCTCATGTAATATTAGCGTCTGGAAAACTAGACCTGATGATTCAGCTACTAGAGGAACTGTGCCTTAGAGCAGCGTGAATTTTATCTCTGCCTTTCATGTCAATCTTCCTTTGCTGTAGCACTGTCAGTCAGTCAGATCGCTCTCATACTTCATTATGTTTCCATGGTGATTCTTTCCTCCAACGTTAAAAATAATCCTGTTCTGATGCTGAAACTTGTAGAGAAGAAGACCGTATGTAATTGCCTACCTGCAGTCATCTGCCTCCTATACGTGGAGGCAGGTACTCCAAAAGGATATCCATTCACTTAGTTCTGATTTTTGTAGTTGAGAGAGTACAGAAGCAACTGGGCTAAGCCCCTTTCCCCAGTGACTGTCAGTAAATCAAGCCATGCTGCATCAGTGAGCTTTTAAACTGTACCACAATATGCCACATCTCCCGAATTATCCTAATAAACAATCCCAAAGCAACATGCTAACACTTATACATATGTGCTCAATAGCAATTTCTAAGCGTAATATTTTCTTGCTTTTACTCTTACAGCTTTTCAGAGAAAAAAAGAGATATTAGCTGATGGATTGACTTCACTGATGCAGGATGATATTTGTGACAATTAGATGTTTATCTGGGCAAGCATGTAGAAGAACAGTGTGTTTTGTACTGGTGACCTTTTGGGAAATCAAGGCAATGGGCATGACAAATCTGTAAAAATGCTCACTTGTCTGCACTCCTTGGCTTTCTTCATAACTCGCTGCTGCAGCCTCTAGGTCCAAGGTGCAGAGTTCCCAATACTTTGATTATTTCTTGTAACAGAGGCTTGTAACCATGCTCATTTATCAAGTGCCAAATCATCAGAAGTTTTAGAAAAATGCAGTTTAGCATTTGTTAGGATTCTAAAGTGTATTTCTTAAAATGCAGAATAATTTTATTCAGGTTTTATCATGACAGCTTCTGGATTTTTATACTGGATATCCAAAAATGAGGACCAGGCAATCCATAAACCCATAGGTAGAATGCTGCAGCAGGGACAGGTACAGAACCCAGTTCTCCAAGGCAGCGTTCAGCTTTACGCACCCTACAGCAACCACTTCTGGAGCTCCCCCAGGTTGTTCATTGCCTGGTGTCTTCTGCAAAGAGGACCAGGGCTCCTACAGATAAGAACCTGCTTCTCAGCAGAGCCCGGCTCAGCCTGCTGCGACCTGGCCTCCCTGTGCACTGAATCATGCAAAACTTGCATTAAAAAAAAAAAGGAATCTTCCACTTGCTACTATTTTGTTTCTTCCCGCTTTTCATGCACCTCCCATTCTTCCCCCCGTGAAGCTGGTCTGGATGGCAATCTCTCCTTGTTCTGGGTCACTTCAAGTGCTGCAGACAAATAGCACAGTGAATACAGCTGTCAAAATTTATCATGGCTACATGCCCATGCTGATGGACTTCCTACCAGAAGTTCATCATTTGGCTTTGTTTAGGCATCTTTTTCTAACAGAACAGCAAAATGGATTCTTAGCAGTAGGGCTGCTTTCAGTGAACTTCAAATACCTGTGCTGGAGCGAAACTTTACACCAAGCAGATTGCTGATTTCTCCCCCAGACACACCCCCCCCCCCCCCCCTTAATGGAGAGACTTTAGAAACAATCACAGTGGTTTTTTTTTTTTTTTTTTTTTAAGTAGGGGGAAGAAAACAGGGATAATATAATGCAAAAAGGCAGTCTGCATGCTTTAAATTTGTTCGTATTAAAGCAACTAAAGTCAGGATCTTAAAACAGAATTCATCAAATAAGCTAAATTATATATGGCACTTTCAACTTTTCCTGGCATGAAATAGCATGCCTGACTGAGAATGAAAAGGTACAGCCCTTTGGAAGCCAATGAGGCTGTTCCTGCTCCCATCTTACTCAGAGGAAAAAGAAAATGCTCTCTTTCTGGTTAGCAGGATTAGTTTCTTATATGGTGCCTATGTTTAACTCTCTGGATTCACAGAAAGAAACCACAGCAATCACTTTCTTATCCAGAAGGATGTGTAGCAGGCTCTGACATTTACTTGTAAAGGATTAAACGTATTTCTGAAAGCACAATTCTAATTCTAATAACTTACAATTAAAAATTGTTGTAAAAGCTTTTAATTTTTTTTACCCCCAAACTCTCAGTAGAAATCATAGCATTACTGTCAAAAAAAAAAAATGTGAGAAGAGGCAAGGTTGTGCTTTCCTGACAGGGAACAGAAGGCTCTAAAAGAGAACCTGTGTCCTTGTTGCTGTGTTACTCCTTTCTGATCCGAGACAACAGCTCTGTGCCCACAGAATTTTCAGGCAAGAAGATACCTTATTACGTCCACTTGACAGAGATTCACACACACAAAAATGTGTCTGTAGAGGAAACAGTTCAGCTACTGTACGAAGTAACCAGCATGTTGACAGTGCTTGCCTCTTCAGGTTGACACTGGCTAACAGTATTTTATTTTCAAGTGGTTTCATTACAGTGAAAGAGAAACACTTTTCTTTTTCCTGATGGCATACGAGTGGAAGAGACATAGCAAAGTAATTCTAAACGTAACGAACAGCATGAGAAGCCTCAGCTGAACAAAAAAAGGGGCAGAAACGCGGCACCTAAGCTCCCACCCACCCTTTATACCTTCAGAGGGAAGAGCTAGGCAGTAGTGTTTGAGCTTGCTGCCTGTTCGCTCTGAGGCAAGGACTGCGTTGTTCCAGGCAGGGGAAACATACAATAAGTGCAAGCCACTTTCCTGAAGAATTTACAGCCCAAAAGGACAAGGCAAACAGAGCAAAATGACAGTCTGAGTTGTCATCGCCAGTCTCTGAAGGTGCGAGGCTGTAACCTCCTCTGTTGTGTAACCAAGAGACTGCTGGGTCCTGCCATGATCAGGAGCAGGATCTGAATTGGCACCGAGCACGTCAGCTCGCACCGATGTAGACTTAACAGGCTGTATACCACTGTCAGCGTAAGGCAGGACAGTTACGGTCTGGCTTCATAGATGATTCTCCTTCCTTTACTTGTGACCTTCAGCCTCGGTGCAGTAATACACCTTTTTTGGAAGACACAGCATCAGTCACCATTTCACTATTCTCATTACTCATTCTTTTCCAGCATCCAAAAGGTGAATGCATCCAAAATGGAATTGAGATTTCTTTCCCAGTTGGATCTTACAACAGTAATAAATGAATTACCATCTGCATTTCTAATTAAAAATCCAATTGGTATAATGTAATGAGGTTTCTGGATGCAATTAGCAACTGCTGGGGGTCTCTTTATAGAACCAGCACTACAATTACGAGGCAAATAGATTCTATCATATGCAATGAAGAGCTTTTGCAAAGTTTTTCTGTCCTTAGCTGGATGGATTCACAACAGGGAGTTAGGCACTTTTAGATACTGTAATCTACTGAAATGCACCATTCGGTTTAGTACTTGGGTTTCCTGTACAGTTTGGGGCAGAATTAAACCCCTAATAGGATCCATTGAGCCTTCAAAATCATGTCTAACTTCTGGAGTTTTACATGTACTGCAGAATCTAAGTCCATATGTTTATGTTTGGATCACAAACACTGCATTAAGAATAAGTAGTGCAGATATTTAATTTTTTTTAGAAGCAGAGCTGATAAAAATGGTGAAACTTTCTGGGGACTTTGGGAGAAAAAAAAAAAACAACCTAGTTTTAAATGGTCAGTAAAAATTTCAAAGCCACAAATTAGTCTTAAAGATATTCATGGATCATTTCTTCTAGATCAAAATTTCCTAACTTTGTTATAGCAATGACTTAGAGTTCAATGATTCTTTACAAATTAGACTTTTAAAGAGAAGAGAGAGAATGACAGAGAATATATTTAAAAGCCTCTTTCTCTGCCTCCCTTATCTCCATGTGTATATACATACATGGCTACATTCAAAGGCTTGCATGAAAGTCTTCTACCATGTGTCTAAAGCGTTACCATTTTTCAGGCTCAAATGATGATGTTTATAAAAGAAAGACTCTCAACAGGCAATGCCACTCTTAGCCTAGCTCCATGTTTCCCTTTTCACGGATGACGGCTGGAGCAGGAGCAGATGAAAGGAGCGTACAAACAGGAGGGGAACCAACTTTTTAAAAGGGTAGAAAATGGCAGGACAAGGGGGAATGGATTAAAGCTGAAGGAGGGAAGATTTAAATTAGATATTAGGGGGAAGTTTTTGACAGAGAGAGTGGTGAGGTGCTGGAACAGGCTGCCCAGAGAGGTGGTGGATGCCCCATGCCTGGAGGTGTTCAAGGCCAGGTTGGATGGGGCCCTGGGCAACCTTGTGTAGATCCAGGCCTGGAGGTTGGTGTCCCTGCCTGTGGCAGGGGGGTTGGAACTCTGTGATCCTTGGGGTCCCTTCCAACCCAGACCTTTCTGTGATTCTATGATTGTCAGCAGTACTGTCAGTACTGTCACCAACCTCAGTGTAGTTAAAGAAAACAAAGATCACCAGTATGACCCAAAAGTCCCAGACTGCCTGGATTTCAGGTTTCTTGGGGGTGGACCTGAGAGGTGTTCTCAGGTTCTTTCAGCCCATGTAGTGTTCTGTCTGTCTGAGCATGTGGAGGTACCTCTTGCCCTTTTTGCAGGGCCACCATGTCATCAGGGTCTTGCAAAGCAAGAGAGAGTCTGTGTGGGATGGGCCTCCGCCTAAACTGCGTGCCCCTGAGGTCAGTGCTCCTAATTCCTCTTTGATCCTTAAAGGAAAGAGAAGCTAAAGGGCACAAATGGATTAAAAAGCATGTAAAATGCTGTTCCTTCCTCACAACGAAATCAAAATGACTCCCACCCTAATGATACAGTAAGAGAAGCAACATAGCCAACTCTACAAAATTCATTTTCTAATGCAAATTTCTGTGTATTCTTTGTCAGAAAACAGAACATCTGTAAGACTGCTTTTGGCTCAAAAAACATAAAAATAGGTGGACTTCAGTAAAAAAAAAAGATCATTCTATCTGTCTTGTACTCAACTTCCTCCTAGTTTGAGTCAGGAAACTCTACTAGCTGACCCAAAGAGATTTATTCCAAAATCAGATAAGGCCACAGATTTATTGCCTTTACACCAGATCTTAGCAGCAGCAAAGGGACCAGGCTGCAAACAGAGGCAGTCTGAACATTCCTATACTGTTCCTCCAGCTCATGATTGGTGTTACAATTGCTATTATCAGGCTAATGTTTGTCCTGTGATGAAGTTCTTGGTTTCATTTTAATTTCTTAAATAATTTTATATGGTTTGTAATAGATGGCTACCACTGAGACTGTCTGAATTGGGCAGCAGGTGAATTTAGGAAGCGATGAATGAGTGAGAGAAAGCAGCAGCATGACAGGCAGTACCCAAACGAGTCAAGAACAACACTGCTTAGTCTGCTTCACCACAATTTGATGAGTATGAGAAGAGGTTTGTGTCTTCCTTATAGGCCAATTACAATCAATTAAGCTTACACTTGTAGGTCAAGGAATTTCTCTGGAGTTCAGCAGTGAGATGAAAAGAAGGGGCTCCTGGGAGCATCATTTTATATCTCCCGTGTGCCAAAAGGATAGCAATGCATACAGTGGTTTAACAAGATAAGAGCTAGGCTTCCTTTTGAGAAGAGGGTTTGTGAGCTGCCCAGCCTGCATAACCACACGGCGAGCCCACGCTGGGACTGACATGCTCGCGGGGCCACGGACTACATGATGCCTCTTCACTGAGGCTGGAGCCACTCCTTGCTTCGGCAGTCCAGCTCTTGAGGAGGAGAGCTCTCCTCCTGGGAGGAGGCAGGCGGTACACATCTCCAGGTAGTGTTTGCTTTGGTTTTGCTGCTCTGTTTTCTAAACATATTTACCTTGACTTTGATAGACTGTATGAAGCTTTCTACCCATCTTCTATCTTTCTCTGATAATCAGCACAACCTCTGCAGTTGCTGACACATCTAAATAACTCTGGGTGCCACAAATCATACTGCTGGAATACCTCCCAGTCAGCACAACTTGCAAAAGTATCTCGAGCCGTGGCTAAACTACTGCGAGGAGGAGTTTGGAAAGTGGGGACAGGTTTTCTGTGGCAGGAATACCCACTGGTCAGCAGGAGGGGCCAACTCGGCTACCAGCCCTGAAACCAGCCTTCAGCTGAGGTCTGGCCCTTACTGTACCGTGCTGATTAATAGTCCTGCAAAACCAAATCTCATGTTGACGGGTAATGTCCAAGGTGGCAAGAACAGTTACAGCAAACATGCCTGAAGAGGCTCGTGCTCTGGTTTCCTTCACATCTCAGCACAAAAAAAAATATGCAAGGTAATAATCAGGAGATTATTATCTACTGATTCTTCACTGTCACGATAGGCTGCTTTGCTTTACAGGGCCAGAAGTGTCCTAATGTGGTAGTATGGTAGTTTTTTTGTTTTGTTTTTAGAAAGAAGCCTAGATACACATGTCAAAGACTGCCAAGGGGAAAACAAAAAAAAAAAAAAAAGGAAAAAGAAAATCCAATTTTTCTGACCTTTAGGGCACACACAGCAGTATGGTTAAGTCAGTGGACAAAGTTTACCATTAATATTTAAAAGATTTCACTGTCTAAGTTACGATTATTGAAATTCAGATGTCTCAGTTCTTTTCTGCCTAATCTTGCACTCTTGATTCTACTTTGATTCAATTCACTGGGGGGGGGATAGTTTGGGCTCTCAGCCACTAACATGAAGTCAGATACAATATATCAGTTTATGTTTTTTTTCTTTTGCCCATTCTTCTTGAGTTAAGAACTCTGATAATGTAGAGCTGACATTTGGGCAAAATCTAGAAAATTAATTCCTTTTTATCTCCAGGCTAAGCTGCCCCAGTGAATAGAGTACTATAATAAAACCTATTTCTATGCCTGTCATACAAAGACAAACCTTTTCCAAAGGAAATGGATTTGAATATTTGCAAGAAATGATAAACACTCAGACTAAAAGGTACTGAATTTCACTTTGAGGGTGGAACTAGATGGTCTTTAAGGTCCCTTCCAACCCAAAGTATTCTATGATTCTATGCATGGGAGAAGTAGGTTTTAGCTTCCCTTGTCAGAGAGGAGGAATTCATATGAAAGCCATGGAAGCAGAGAATCTCAAAAATGAGATCTTATCCAGACCTTTGTGGAAAGAAGTCACTTGGAAATATCTCGGAGTGGTTTAGAGTTATGAACAAAATGTCAGCCTGCATTTTTATCATAAATAAATCAGAAGAGGCTTATCTACTTCTGATAAAAAGAATGATCAGGATTTCATTTGTGCAAAATCATTGTGCAAAGCTGTATTAAAATCTAGTCCTCTCTCTGATGTATATAACTGAATTACAGTGAATAGGTGCTTATACAAGACATGGTGCTGAAATCAAGCCTAATTCCAAAGCGCTACCACTCTCCCAACTCTCCCATGAAGCCAAAGGATGTATTTTACTGACAAAACAGCTACAGAGCCAGAGCCGGAGGGTTCCCAGCTGCCTCGGGCAGCCTGGGTGACACACAGCCCCACAGCCCCGCAGCCCCACAGCCTGGGTGACCCACAGCCCCACAGCCCGGGTGACCCACAGCCCCACAGCCCCGCTGACGTGCCCTCTCTAGCAAGAGTGTCAGGCTGCCAACTGCTATCTTATCCTGGGATGAAACTCCACCATGAAAATGGTGGCTGCTGGCACTGGTCTGCTGTGGATGCTGAAGCATCTCATCATGTCTGAAGGGAGAAGTTTGTCTCACAGCAGCCTTTTCCACAGGGAGTCACTGAGTTTATGGACGTAAGCAATCAAGTAACATCTAAGCCACTTGAAAAGGCATGTCCTATGCTAAGGAGAGGCAGGTGGAGGCATGTGAAGGCAGACGTATGCAGTTAGCTGGGAGTTTGAGCCTGTGTTACTCAGAGGAGATGGGCGAATTCGGCAGCTGTATGTTTGTTCAGGGCTTTTGCGATATTCAGAGGTCTTTTAGAGATCCCAACCAATCACTGTAATTCCAGCTGTAATTAATATATTTTCCAAAGCAATTTAATTATTGGCTAAATGTAGTTGAAAGATACTGTCATGTTTTAGTTTCAAATGGAGTAGTTAAGACACCTACTGCCTGAAAAATGTCATGGTGGGTTAATGCGTAATGATGGTAATTATGCTAAATGAAGAATGTTCGAGTGCTTACCAAGCTTAATTAAACTTTGCAGCGCTCCTAAGGCAGAAATATTGTTATGGTAATTTTAACAGGTAAGTAAATTGCTCATCCTGGCACACTGGGTAATTTACTCAAGGTCACACATCAAGCCTGCAGTGTAGCCAAAGTAGAGCCTATCACCTTGGGTCCTAAGCTGGCTTCTAGATGCAGTCTTCAAATAATTCCCTCTCTCCTAACATTTTAGCTTTCTTTCTGAAATAGAAACTGGCTTTCATTTGTAGACCTGATTGTTGATAACTTCCGCTGTCCTCAAAGGACATATATCTCCAGTCTT
>KL274942.1:6247-18480 GCA_000699545.1 Podiceps cristatus
AGGGTATGTCCCAGCTCTACGGGGTTGAGCTGTTTTGCCAGTGCAACTGCCACAAAAGAAGTGTAAGAGCAGGAACCCTAAAAGTACAGAGATTAGTTAGTTGAGGAGCAACAGCTCAGCAATCCCAAAACAATGAGCCTGTAGTCATCAAGCCTGAACCCAGCTCCCCCTCAAATTAAGGTAAGGACTTCAGCCAAACTGCATCCGTTTTGCAGGAGCGCTGAGCAACATTGCACAATGGCTGTGTCCAATTGCCCCCCATCATCATACCAGCACCTCTCGCAGCTTCTACTGGAGCCAGGGCAAACGCAAGCCACCAGCTCCTTCGGCAGCTAGGCCATCACGGGTCAGGTGTTTCCGGACTGGGGAAGGTGTCAAACTTCAGCCTCTGGGCTTGAACACACCAGCCATTCTGCAATGTTGAAGATGGAGGTTAGCATCTTAAGGCAGGTCGTATTTTCCACCTCAATTACTTGACAGTGTCCCTTTGAATATCAGAATGTAACAGAACAGGTACTTCTCTGGCAAAGAATGCGGGAGGTGAAACACCAGCCAAGAAAGCTTACTTACTGAGGACCCATGTGAAACAGCATAGTTTCTGAGGCCACTGTACCTTTATCTGACCAATCTCTATCTACCAAAGAGTGCTTTTGGCAGAGGGGAGGGAAGGGATATTGCTGGGAGGACGGAGATGGAAGGGGCAATTCCAATCATCTCTAAAAGCAGCTGCCCCCAGAATGGTGTTGCAATGAACGGTCTCTGGAAGAATGGCTTCTGATCCACAGTAGAGAACAAACCTGGCCAAAGCAAGCAAACACAGCAGCCTCTCACCTGTCCTGGAAGCTGTCCTCATTCCAAGAGATGGGTAATTGTGGTGGTTTTGGGAAGGGTGAAGCGTACACAGACAAAGGGACAGCTTTCAGACATGATGTTTCCCTCCCTGCCCTCCGCTCATTTAATATGGAGATGTCATATTCCTTTAATTTGGCTAACGGCTAAAAGTTTATGAGGTCAGAAGCACAACTTGCCATGAAAGAGTGGTGTGATCTAGTACTCTGAGCACACAGGACTCTGCATACTCTCACTCCAGCTCTGCCACCGACTCTGTAGCCTTGGGCTGTTTGGCTCAGTCCCCCCTCCAGGCAAAGGGGGAATAACAATACGTACCTACCTCACAGGGGTGTTGTGAGAATCCACGTTGGTAAAGCCTGTTGAAGTGCTAAGTCTACCACCGGTAGTCACGAAGCGCGTGGTGGGGGTGAGCAGCACTGCCCTTTTGCTGGTTACAGTCCGAATCACCCAGCGGGAGTCCCACCGGCCCTCTCCTGCTTGGAGATCCTCCTTGATCCGAAGCGGAGGGTGTCGTCCGAGTGCCCTCTCCTCCATTGCATGACATTTTAAGCGGCTGTGAGGTGCAGGGTAGTGACAGACATGAAGTCCTACTTGACCAGGGATTTGCTACAACGTTTTCTATATCTGTGGGGTTTGTTGGTTTGGTTTTTCCATATATTGTGCTTAGAAATAAACTTTCCACTTAGGGCTGGCGGTTCGGGGTCTCTTCTGTTGCATGGCAATGTATACAAGTCTTATTGTCTGTCTTACTGTGCAAATGATCCCGCAGCCCAATTTCAGAGATGGGTATGATCTGAGCCTTTTCGTAGCGGCATAAGACTCAAAAGCCTGTCTAGACTGTTTAATATTTAAACAACACTATGAACTTGTCAATTGTATGTGTTCTGTGCAATACGAAGCATGTCATTAGCTGGCTTGATGGGCAGAGGGGCTAAAGGAAGGTCAAAACTTGTTCAAAGAGCTTCATACATGTGCCAGCATGGAGCCGAAGGGCTGCCACCAGCAAAGCAAACTCGGGGAAACCACTGGAAACTGTTTTCAGAACAGTTTACTCCAGAACAAGGTACTTCTGAGTTTATGAACTTCTAGGCTGCCAGCCTGAGAGAACAAGTGCAAATTTAGCGTGGGGTTTGGGGTTTTGGATTCTCTTTTTCTTTCCTCCCCAAAGTATTGATGGCAGAAATACTGATGAGGGTCTCTTCCTTCCATAGCACAGTTCTCTTGTCTCCCACAACCTCCTTGTGCCATTCCCTTTGTGCTACTATGCAGGACTTTAAAAGGTGCAAATAGAGACAGTACAATCCTGAGACATGCAAAATACGTTGCCTGTTGGGGGATTCTAGCGGACAGAAGAGCTATGCTACAGAAGGCATCTCTTCTTCCCACATCTCTCCTCTAGTCTTGTCTGCTGGGTTCCTGAGGAGATGTTCTCGTTCTCTGTATTTTGTTACAAAGCAGTTGGACCAGCTTCCACTGACAAACAAAGCTTGCAGAGGTTGGCAGCTGTTTCTCCCAGTGGAGAAAATTCCAGGTCCTATCACTGTGGACACCCCACAGTTCTTGGGCTTTGTGGTCCTCTAACATGGTTTGGGGGTGGTCAATGTGGAGGACTGTGTTCAGCCATTATCAGAAATCACGTGAGTGAATCATTCTCATGATTTCTGCTCGTCCTCTGATTTTCTGTCAGCTTTGACAGGTCTTTCTGGTAATGCTCTTCTGGTTACGCTCTTCAGAGGTGTTTTGCTCTGTGTCAGTTGCCAATGCTATTCTTGCCTACTGAAACATCAGTGCTGGCCTCCAGCTTCCACAGCTCTTCCATTCCTGCCATCCAGTCTCTCGCTAAATATCCACTGCCAAATTCAGACTCTCTTCCTCTGTGCCTGCAATGGCTCAAGCACATGCATTAACCCAAGGGTCACCAGAGAACACAGGGGCCATTAAGAGTCTGTATTAATAGTCAGACTCTGTAACCATCAGTCAGTCCTCTTTTATATATATTCACTTTGCCAATCTCAGTGCCTGATGTCAATTGGTTGCCACCAAAAAAAAAAACAACAAAAAAAACCCCAAACAAAACCCCAAACATAATGCTAGCAAACCCCATATACCCAGATAACACATGGTTTCCAATTTCAATTGTCAGAAGCGATGGACTGATTTTCAAGTAAAACAGGTGTGTTCCCTGAGGTGGTTTCCCAAGCAAGGTGCTGAAGAGGTCTATGTCTCACCATGATGGGTGACCCAAGGAAAGAGCACATCAACAGCATAGAATTGAGTTCAGAGAGGCGTCAGCTGTCTGCCTTGTATCTGGCAGCAGTAAAACGTCAGAGCCAATGCCTGTAGATAGAGGACAATTCTGAAGACTTTCCGATTCTGAAGACCATCCCCTGCTCACGTGTGGTGATCAGTCATTCAAGCATCTTTGTTTTCCTCAAAAGAAAAAAAGATGGTTTTGACTAAGCAAAGTACTGCTACTCTTCAGTGTAGGAGGAGGCTGCACGTCCAACCTGTGGTTCATCCACCAGGACTCCTGCACATGTCCTTGTGAGAATGCATGGCCAGAAGACCTATTCCTTCCTTTTACTATTGCTCAGTCAAGCACATGGAGGGAAATAGTCAGCAGTGCAATTGCCTTAGTATCCTGGCTGAGTATCCTAACCTCTCCTCCACCATTCACCTCACCTGTGACTGCGCCTTCTCACTCCTGACCAAACAGATGCCTCATCCCCTCCGCTGTCCCTAGACTCCAGCCCTGAAGATCTCCTGAGCAGACACAGGATTCCTCACAGACTACTTGTAGAGTCCTCTACATCCTTCATGTGTCCAGACAGGCAAATTCATTTCATTGATAGACAATGACATATTTGGATCCTGAGAGGAGAAGCAAGTGTAGGAGCTTATTGCATCGACCCTCATCTCTTCTTCCATGTTGAAGGAGATATAATGAAAACATCAATTGGTTTCCATATGACAGCAACGAGGCTCTAGGAATATTTCCCTCAATAATGCAAGTTTGACATGCTGCAGATACTGGAGGCACTCTTTGATCTCACATCTGTCACGTTGGATATGAGGGAAACAGAATCTGACACTTCTGTGCTGTTTACACAAAAATCAAAAATTACTTTAGTTCATTATTCAAATTACCTCCAGGTCAGTGGGTGAATTTCTCCTTTGATGAAAGAATGACATTTTCTCTTCCAGAACTGGAATTGCAAGATAATATATATGTACACATATACATATATATTTATAAATGTTATTGTGAAAACATAAAGAAAAAACAAACAAACAAACAAACAAAACACAAAACCAAAACCAAATAAACCTGAAACAATATTTAACTCTATTGAATAAGTCTTGACAGGAGCTAGGGAGTTGCTGTGTGGAAAGTACAACACATAATTTGGCTTCAGGCAAAGAGAAGACAGAAGAGGGAAATGCTTTTAAGTGACCTCTGGCCTGTCTCTGGTTCATGCTCATTATTGCATAGCATTTAATTAACACAGAAGCATGTGGAAAACAGATGCTCAGCTCCAGCAGCAGGAAACAGACTGAAGACCCCTCAAACTTATCTGAGCCATACTCAAACAAGCACAATGATGCAAAAGCACAAAACACCTGCCATCCCAACTGTTTGACAAGAGATAGATTTCTGAACAAGGACTCAGAGAGTAATTACTTTCCAAATCACATTGACAGTATTGGTCCCAGCTTGTTTACTTTCTATTATTAACCCCTTCTTTTTCCAAGCATCTTGAAAGAAAGGAAAAAAGGAAAAAAAGGAGAAAAAGGAAAAAGTAAAAAAAAAAAAAAAAGAAAAAAAAAAAAAAAAAACAAAGAAAAAAAAAGGGGGAAAAAAAAAAAAAAAGAGAAAAGAAGTTCTGATACCCAGGACTTAAAGAATTAAGTGACAGTAGAGAAGAGGTACTAAGGGGAGATGCTTCTTTATATGTTATATTCTGTTATTTGTCAAGATGTGCTTTACCAAACAGAATTAGGACACCACACTCAGTTCCCTGCTTGGTCAAAGAAAGTCTGAGTGATTGAGTCTGCTCATAATCAAGAAGCCTTCTTAGAGCATAAGCTTCTACAGGGGACCACAGGTTCCCTCTTAATGGGATAGCCAGTATCAAGCAGAGAAGTTTTGCCTCCAGTTGCATCCCTCTATGGCAGCGTGACAACTTGTTAGTTACTACATCGCATCTGCACCATAAGAGCTGGTGTCTGGGGCCTCAAAGTTCTCACAAAGGTCAAGAGTATTATTTGTGCAGACACCACCTCGGTCACTAGCAACTGGTCAAGAAGAAAGCTTTTCCCAACAAGCAGAAGGCTGTTGTTAGCAAGTCACTGTTGGGCAGTGGGAGCATCTGCCAGTTTATATAAGTTTTGATATCAATAATCACAAGAATTGCACATGCTCAGTGTGCCCCCACAAGTGACCTATCTCATCCTTTCACAGTTGAAGTTGGTGAGAGAGCTACTCTGCTCTTTGCTCTTCATTGCAAGACAGCTTTCCTTAATACCCAGCCTGCCACACTTCTCCGGGAGTTCTTCTGCTGCACATTGCAGAGGTTCAGTTTAGTCCTTTTTCCTAGAAGGATGAACAGACCTCTACCTAATGCACCCGATCTTTCCCAGCTAGAGAGGCAAAAATTGATGTTCTCTGAACAGCTGATCTCAGTACCTATGTTCTTATGAGATTATATTCCCCCTCCCCTTTCACTCACTACTCCATAATTTTTGCTTTCTTTTGGAAAGGGGTGATTCATTGCTACTAAATGGTAGAGCATCTTTCTGAGATGAAAGCGTGGACAGCCCTTCTACTCCTTGCTAACAGGCACACAAACCTTCCTTCCATCCCTCTAGACTGGTATGGCCAGCAGAACCCTTTTTCATGGAGTTTAACTTCTTGATCCACAAGAGCAAATGCTTTCAAGCCTCTCCTTCACTGCTATCCAGCTGTGGGATAATGGCATGGGGAATCTTTTGTTTCTTAGCCTCAGGGTAACTAGAGCATATGATGTACCTGAGCCAAAAACACAGTGAGGACAAAGCACTTGTATTTTAGATGGTGGTAAAACTGGGTGAGGTCTGTCCTGGATGACAGTGGAGCAAGAATCTTTGCCAGGTTTGTACAGTAGCAAAGCAAAATGGCCTTGTCCCTCATGTTTTTAGCTCATACACATCAGCTCTCCATTATAAACAAACCCTCTGTAGGCGTTCCAGGCCAGGCTTGGGGAGGAAAACTTCCTCATTCCAGAAGCACAACCAGCCCATAGCTATGCATCAACCCCTTCAGGACTTTTGCACCAGAGAGGCTGAGAGTGAGAAGGGAGGTAGCTAGTGGGGATGGCAAGAACGCTTCCCTGGATCTTCATCCCCAGCGGACAGAGTCCCCAGGTAGGCTAATTCTGCATCTCCTCACGTGAGGCCCCTTTGAAATCACTCCAAAGGACTATGGACTGACCCTTCACTGCTGCAGGGTCTGCCCAGGAGAGGAAGCAGTGTCTCTGCATGGATCGCCGGGGTCTGTTGGCAAGGTCCTGAGTCAGGCCTGGAAGAAATCACTACGTCCACTGAGGGATGAGATGAACCGATGGTGTGTCCATGCAGAAATGCTCTCTTTGAGACTTCTACAGAGATGTCTGTGGGATTGGGAGGGGGGGATGGTTTTGTTCAGGGCAGGAAGCACAGGGAAGGAAAGGCTGCAATGTAAGAAACAATCAGCCACAAGGGAGGGGTTGACTAAGAGGAATGACCATGTCAACTGTGTTACTGTCCCATCATCCTCCTGAACCCAGAATGGAAACTTCCAAGTGCTCTTCATGAGCTTACGTTTATTAGAAAACTATTCCTGGGTGTTCAAGGCTGTTTTCTAATGAAAATATACATAATAAAAAAAAGCAAATGAACAACTCTTGTTAATCTTTTCCTGTCTTTCTCTGTTAACCTGTAACACACACTGTGAAACTTACCTCCTTCCTTGTTTGCTTACTGCCATTCCTGGTCAATAAAATATCTTTTTTTCTGGTCATGATCCACACAGGGCCTTATACAGTAAGCTTTCATCTTCTGACACATCAGAGGTCAAGACTTCACATAAGGGATTTAAAAAAAAGTTGTCCTAGCACACATAACACAACGTGTTAGCACTTTGACTTATCATTTGTTTGTGGCATTAAAAGGCAAAAAGAGTTTACCAAATATCGCCATAAGGTTTATGTGTAGTGCCTTCCCTGTGTGGAAGGGAGAAGCTCGAGGCAACCATGGTTAAGTACAGGCAAGCACTGAAAAATGCTGCTGTTTTCAGAGTACCCACTCTGGAATCCTAGGTCCTTCCTGGGGAAAACACAGAGCTGCCCTTGACAAAAAGCATCTTCCATCTAAGCAGTACTGGAGTCAGTCCTTACTCCAGAGCTTTATCTTCTACAAATTACTGTGTGAACTTCAAGACCCAGGGAACGCTCAGAGCAAGCATGCACCGAGAAAGTGAGAAGGATGGAAGCAAACACCAATGCCCTGGCAGGAAGGGGCTGGTAAAGAGCTGGGCAAGATCTGCAGCGCATCTCCTGAATCCCGGGCACATGACAGCAAGATGCACCCCAGGACATCTTTTGAGGCTGCCCCTTGTTTCTGTAGTGCCCACTGAATACCTAGAGCATCACTTTTCAAGGTGATATGCCTGGAAGCCCAGTGCAACCAGCTGCTCAGCCTTCCTGTCTCAGGAGGAAAGTAGGGCCAGTGTTTCATCAGCCAAACAAAAGACACAACAAGCTCTGAAAACTCTTGTTCTGCCAAAGGATCACAGAACTCTCCCATGGTTGCGCATGTGAGGATCCTGCCCTGGAGAGACAGGCAGAGTCTGTTCCTCACCCTTCCCGTAGAAACCAGGTAAGTCTTTTCTTCTCTCTCTCTCCTTTACTTTTTTCATATAGGTCTATTCAAATACATACACTGAAATACACAGAGAGATGCAGAGGGAGAAGGGAACAAATGGAGAAAAGGAAATGGACAGGACAAGGAGCTGCTTGGAAAGAAACAGCTGTGCTAATCAGAAATGGAGGACAAAAAACAAGGGGAGGGGATATGACAGTGGGAGCAAGGGCTGGGGGCAGAAGATAGGGAGCAGGGATAGGCCTGGCAGAGAGAAGGGAGACATGGTGGCAACTAATGAGTACTGCAGTGGTGACTCTGATGGTTTGGAGAAAAGAGGGCAAGACAGGCCCTAGAGGATCCTCAGGGAGAGGAGGAAGGATGAAACACTGGCAGACCAGACTTCACAAGAGTCCTGTCCAACCAGCCTTTCTACGAGTCCAGGACCCAACCTGGGTCTTTCATAGACTGCAGCCTGACAAACAACCCTCGTTAGATTATATCCCCCAATTAACAAAAAGATCCATCACCCAGACTGAGCAAGCACGAATTACTACACATATCATCGTACCTGTCACTCAGTTATTCTTCACAAAAAGTATTATTCCTGATTCAAGAAGGCCTCACAGGGTTTGTTTTATTCTGTGCACACATGTGCTAAAAACCATAATGTGCCCTGCACCTCCTCAGACCAAAAGTAACTTCCTACACCAGCCAGCCAGGGCTGTGCTGAATTGTAGCAGCTACAACACACTGTGGTCTGTGCCAGCCCAGTGGATTTCAGGAGAACAGGGATGCTGAAACGCTGGGCTGCTCTAGAGAGGTAGAAGGTTGTCTGTAAAACAAGGAGGTTTGAGCAGTACTGCAGCCTGGATCCCCTCACACACAGACAGGAGTGTTGCTAAAACATTGGGATCTGAGCTCAAGCTGCAAAATTCACAGCAGATTTGCAAAAATCACAGGCTTGAGAGTAAAATTTCAGGCAAGGTGGTGCCAGGAAGAGGCTTTAACCACTAGGAATGTGAAACTATTTTGGTATAGAAATTAGAAATTTGGGTGAAAATTCCAACATCCAACCTACAATGAAGGCAGGTATATCTGCACGGGGAATATGTATACCTGAATCTTAAAGAGAAAATAATCTGTTTTGAGAATTTCAAACAGCAAACAACAGTGCCTCCCACCCAGATGTTACTGGCCACCTCCAGAAGCAACCCAACAGCCATCCTCTCGACATCCAGAGGATGCCAGTCCCTGAAGAAGATGGCTGACGACTGTCTGCAATTACAGTGATAACATTCTTAATGTGATATAGGTCCATCAGACAACTGGTTTATTAATTTTGAACAACATCACCTAAGAGCCAGACATAAACCTGACTGAAATCAGCAGGATGTTTTCTCAGGCTTCAGTGGGCACATAGGATCAGGACTGTGCCCTTGGGGCATTTAGTGCTCCCAGCTCCTCAGTACTTGCATCTTCTGGTTCTACAATCCAGAGACCAAAGCAGTGAGTGGATCATCTCTGCGAGGCCAACTGAGTCAGTCTCACTGCAGGGTTTGCAAAAGTCACGGTTTTCACCATCCACCACCAAACCCCCCTCATCTCCCAGTGAATTAATAGCCATTAATCTTGCGCACCAGCTATGCTGTGATGTCTCCTGACACACATGCTTACTGCCCAATAAACTGGCATCAGCCAGAGTGGAAATATAGTTCGTTACCTTGCATCTCCAGGGGAAAAATGCCTGTTCACAGGCAGTTATGCTAGATCAGCTGAAACATTGTAAATTCATTACCAAGATCGGTTACTCATATATCTGTAAACAAGGCCTAAGGTCCCCAAAAATATCCAACAGTAGCCTCATGCATCCAGGCAAGACACAGTCACAGAGCTGCACATCGTACAAAGAATAATTAAAGTATTCCCCTCCCTCTCATTTTAAATTTAGCTGGGAGCAACAGCACCGATTACTTCCTGTAAACAGTGCCCTGGTTATTTAATGCACTAAATAACAACAGACATCCATAAACTCACTTATCTTACACACTTTTTAAATGCCCACAGCCTTCTCTGGTGTGTGAATGCTGTGAACTTTATTGCGTCACTAAAGCCTTGTTGAACCTTGGAGCAGTCTCAGGTCAGAGCACACTGGATCATTTCCAAGGCTATAAGCAGAGTAAAGGGAGGCTAAATCATTTCACTGGATTCCCGCTTTCACATACAATCCATGTGTTTGTCCTTTCCATTCAGATAAGGTGTCATGGTGGTGAAAGATGCCAGATCTGGAACTGTTTCTGTTCACAGCACGTGGACCAGTGACCCTGGAAGCTACGTCTGTCCTCAGTCTCCAGTAACCACCTCTATGAGTTGAGCCATGCTTGAGGACAAACATTTCAACATGCCTGTGTATGTATTTAGCGTAGGCATCTACAGCTACAGCTCACCCAACTTTATACATCTAAAGGCCACTTGTCAAATTCTAAGCTGTCTCAGTAATCATCAGAGAAAAATAGGTACCTCCTAGATATTATTCATCCCAATTGTATTCAGCACCAAACTGCCTACACAGTTGTCTAGCATGATTTGAGATGTTTGACTGGCCTCCAGCGTCTCAATTTTAAATTGACACCCATCCCTAAACTTGGGAAAAAAGCACCCACCCCTCTTTTGCACATATCAGGGAGCTAGCAGTCGAATCAGTCATCTTTCCCCTTTATTAATTTGAGGAAATGAGTTAGGCTGCCCAGGCTGAATACAAGATGTGGTCCCCAAAACATCGTTTTTTTTCACTGTTCTTACTGAAAGAGGGATAAGGAACCTAAGGGATCTGTGAGGTTCTCCTACCATCCATAGTCAGTATGAGACTCCAACCACCAAACTTCTTAGCCCTGCAGTTAATTGTGCTTATGGTCTACAGCTCGTGACATCTGTTGCTCGCAACCCATCTCCTGGTCTCAACTTTTGTTCTGAATTTGCAAAAAGGATGAAGTAATTCAGGGTATTCAATTCAGGGGATTTTTTAAAGCAAAATCCCAAAAGAATACTGTTCAACATTTCCTAAAAGTAAAAAAAAAACCACTTTCTAGGCAAATTTAAGACCCTCGAATTACTGCTACCTCCTGAAAATTCAGGCCTGAATTTCCAAACTCTAAGGGGCAAACCAGCATTTTTTAAACAGCAAACTCTGCAAGGCTGTGAATGAAGCCTGGCAAAAAGCTGTTCTCTAAACAGTAAGGCAACTAGTCCTACGACTGTCACTATTTGTGACTCGTGATACTGCAGAGAGCTCTAATCATTACAGCGCATCTTGTATCTGAAGCATCTTTGAGAGCTTTGGGGAATTGTTTGTTTTCTTGTTTAAAGACTGCAGTAGGGGCAGAAAAAAATCCTGAGAAAACAGGAAAGGGAAGGTAGAGAGAGGCTGAGTACCTAGGCAGAATGGAGCAAGTACAGCCACCATAGTCAACAAGCTGGCCTGATGGCAAGCATAGCCTCATGCTAAAGGACAGCCCCTGCATTAGAAATCATCCCTGAAAATGTTTAACTAAGGCATTTGCCTGACAGTCAAAGCAAACAAGAAGCATACAGGGTTGTGCTGAGGCCTTAAAACACTATTTGCAAGGTTGAAGGAGATCAGGGACTCAACAAGCCAAAGCTGTTGGTGTCCATTATATTTTCCAGAGTTACAGATCTATAAAAAGGAATCATGATCCCACACAACAAGCAATTGATGTTTTACAGGGAGAGCTCCACACCCAGGAGACGTTCCTTGGACTGCCTTTCTCAGCTACCCAAACAGCAGCGCTCCTCTCCATCACTTGACCCGCAGCCTCTCTCAGTCTCCCCTTCTGGAAAGCCAAGACTTGGTGTTCTTCTGCAGAGCGGGGGCAGATGTCACTGGCTTCCCCTCAGCACTCCATCCCCACCAGCACCAGGCCCCTGGGTCTGAGCTCACAAGCACTGGAAACTGTGGGAGGATCACCCACGTACTTCATATGGACATCACCAAAGGGACCAGCGATCCTGTATCCTTGTGCCAGGCTTGATTGGAACCCATCATACATTACACTAAAACTACAGCCCAGGAGGCATTTGAAACATTCAGAGTACATTTCTAAGCACACTGTTTCTGAACATGTGTAAAAAAATCCCATTACTTTACTTCTCCAGAAAAAATCCACTGTTGCCTTTGGCACCTGTCTCTGCACTTTTTCCATACTTTTCTCTGGGATTGTGGTGGTGGTGGTATTTGCTGCTGTTACTGAGATGCACGAGATTATGCAACTGTCTAGCCTTTTGATTTAATCAGCTAGGGGAAAAACCCTGTTCCAAATTCTATTAATAACTGGCAGCCAGCTCCCTCCTTCCTTCCCTCCCCAAATTCCCACAGAAGGAGGATCACAGACAGATCTCTGCAAGCACAAACTAGCAGCCTGACTGGATCAATAGCATCCATGGAGCCAGAGATTTGCAGTGAACTCTGGGTAATTAATCTGCTAGGG
>KL274942.1:18491-62582 GCA_000699545.1 Podiceps cristatus
GTTCTTTCCCCAATCCTTTTGATCAGTAACACCACAGTATGGGTTTGGCTGAGGATTTTGGTCTAAATTTAAATGGGTTTTGTGTTCCTACCAAATGTTTTGAAAGCAACCATGCAGGCAGCAGTAGTCTTCAAGCAGCAGTCAGGGGTGTAAACTCTTTACTTTGCCTTCTTGACTCCATGTTAAAGGTGAATGACCTCGTTCTTTCCCCAATCCTTTTGATCAGTAACACCACAGTATGGGTTTGGCTGAGGATTTTGGTCTAAATTTAAATGGGTTTTGTGTTCCTACCAAATGTTTTGAAAGCAACCATGCAGGCAGCAGTAGTCTTCAAGCAGCAGTCAGGGGTGTAAACTCTTTACTTTGCCTTCTTGACTCCATGTTAAAGGTGAATGACCTCATTATTCAGGATGGCCTCAGTGCCGGGGAGAAGCACTGGCTTCACAGCTTGGATGGGCAGTGTCCTGGAGAGGTTGCCCCTGTCCTTGTGTAAAGGGACTACAGTTGAGACAAGACTGGGACCCTCCCTCCCCTTCTTCTCAGGAAGGGCATCCAGAACAAAGGGTTTCCTCAGAAGCACAAAGCTCCTGCTTCCACATCCCGTTCAGGCAATCCTGGAAATATTTGGAAGCAAAGGCAGCTTGCCAGCACCCATATTAGGCTGCAAGGAGCCTTTGGGGTATGAACAGTTGTACAGGTCACTCCAAAGTTCCTGAAGCAGTTGCTGTCATGAGGAAGTCATGAGTCCTCCCAGGCACCACATCAAGATTTAGGAGGAGTACACGGGATTTAAGTTCTTTGTTCTATTCCTTCTAGTTCTACTTCAAAGTCCTCATTTCATATCTGACAAGTATCTATGGCAACGCCTACCCCAGTATGCTCAATGTGCTGAGGACCTTTCTCTGGTGCTGATGTCAATTGGTACAGACTCATCGGACTCCAAACACTTCTTCCTCAGGGCAAAAGAGGCCAAAGAGTGGCCACATCCAAACTGTCTATTGCTCCTGACTGTGTTAACTCCTGAACCACTCTGGATACTCTTTGGAAGACAGCTTGGACCAAAAGCATGTCAAAAGCTGTGCTAATGGCTTACCAAGACAGCTCCAGTGCCTGGGAATGTTCTCTGGTGCTAGTCCACTGGTATAGGCAGAGCCTGCATGTCTTAGCCCAATTGTAAAATGGGAATCAAATGTCTTCATCTCATCGTGAAATCCAAAGATTGACCATTCACCATGAACATCCATTCATGATGGAGGACATATCTCAAAGCACCTTGGTAGGGCACATTCAGAAAGACCCAAGAAATGCCACCAAAGGGGGCACTATTCCCCAGCAAGGGCTTGGTCAGCTGTGAGCAAAGCCCTCCTGCAGCAATTCACACACACAGTTCTGAGGGCCTAAGAAGGTGTTTTCTTTTTATTTCCCCAAGGTAAGAAGGCTGGTTTGGTCCGTGAAAATGTGACAGTTGATGACATTTCTATCTTGACACCCTGCAAAGAGCCAGGAGACCAGGCAGTTCAGGACAGGGTGTTTAGGGAGGCACCGGGTGAGCCACAAAGAAATTCCAGAGACTTTCAAAGGGAACTTTAATCTCACCAGCCCCACTCATCTTTGCAGGTCAAACTCTACTCATCTGTCTGAAGTCAAGGAGGGCCTCACATATTTATTGCCAAAAAATGGAATTTTCCCTAATGGTATCCTGGATACAGGGTAATTATGGTGAAGACTGATGAAAATCATTTAACTCCTGCTATGGGGGCACGATGGCAGCTAGATTAAAGATGTCCTTTATAAACCATCACAGAGCAAGAGAACATGATAATGAATGAGTTAATTACAACAGCATTCGAGGCTGATACTACCCATCTGCCGCTTTGATTAATTAAAACTCCGACGGACGACAATGAGGCCCTTCTCAGGTCTGAAAGCAATTAATTGCCAAAGTCCTCAATAAATCTAACAGCATTGCTGACTGAACTGGCAGAAAAGACCACTTCGAACGGCCCCAGAACAGAGGCAGCAAAGCAGATTATGAAATTTGACGTATCCTCAACATGATGCATAAATCTTTTGATGTAACACCGGGAGATGGGGCCTAGCAATTTTAACTTCTTGTTTAATCTTCTCACTCCCCTTTCTTTCTTTCCTCTCAAGATCAGAGAAAGGGAGAGCCTCAGTAAAGGATATGAACTGCTGAGGGGATTGTTAAGGAGACATTGGCCTTTTTTGTTCTTTGTCCAGATCTCCAAGCTGTAATGAAGAGGTTAAATATTTGCTCTTGAATGTCTGTTCTCCTTGGACCAGCTGAAAACAGTCCTGACAAAATGGGATTTTGGAAATGCAATGGGGACCTGAACTCTTCCAATGCTCTTCCTGTTCATCATTCAGAAAATGACAAAAAGCAACATCAGTTGCTCAGAAACTGGTGGCAAATCAAATCCCCTATGGGCAGGTCAGGGAAAGACTGAAAAACCAGACAGATCCTGTGGGGATCAGGAGCAAAAGCAAAGTGTGAGGAACAGAAGATCAAGTTGATCAAAGGACTTCCTGCTGTAAGAAATCCTAGACTCTGGAACCACTTTCCAAGGTAGACAGAAGGGGAAAGCCCTAGTGCACAACCATGTAAAAGAAAAAAAATGTTGTCAATGTACTGCAGGGAAAACCGGCCACAGCCAGCAGAGAAGGGAGGAGTAAGTGCTTTTCACTTTTTGCCCTCTTTCTACACTGAGCATCAGTCTTGCAAACTAAGCCCAGCTGGGACATGATAGGGTTTTGAGGGAACACCATGAAAGACGACTTTCTTTTGCAGCAAACAGGGCTAGAGGACACCAGACTATCTTTTAGAGCCAGTGCAGCTCAAACATGCAGTCTGGAGACCTCATGCTGCAAGGTGCTGCTTTTTCAGAGAGATGGGAGAAAAAAAAAAAAAAAAAAGGCTTTCCTTCCATTTTTATCCTACTTACGCATTGTTAAGCAGCTCTTGCATTTCACCTCTAGCAGTTACAATTGAGGAACTAAAGCTTCTTCATACCATAGATCCAAGACAATGATTAATACCAATTATCAGCAATGATTAGTTAATACGACCACAATACAACAATCCCACTGCCTGCCAGTCAAATGCAGGCATCAGCGCGCTGGAGCATGGCAGCTGTTCTCATTAAACACTGCTTCGCTCCCAAGGACAAGAGGAAAATCCTCTCTGCAGCAGCCGCCTCAGCTGAGTACGATGCAACTTCCCATGCTGGAACACGGCAGGAAAGAGGGAGTTTAGACCTGTTGAACATCAGTGCTTTATAAGCACGTTAAAGAGAAGGGTAAGTATATCCCCGGTGCATAGCTCTTGCTTATTGCTGGGTCTTTAGGTCAGTAATTGAAAAGGAACCATGTCTGAAAGGGTAAAACAGGGGTAAGTAAGCAGAGGACCACAGAAAGGGTTTACTTACAGGGCTCCTGTTTCAAATTACAGAAGCTGGTTATCCAAGTGCTGGGAAAGGGTTCACTATGGAAAGGAACTTTTAACATCCAAGTATAGTAAACAACAGACCCCTTTCGGTTACAGAAGAAACTAGTCAAGGAAAGAAATGGCCCTGAAAGGGGGATGGTGGGAAGGCACTTTCTAGCAGATGAAGTGGCCATTTGCAAATACTAACAACTCTTTGTCTCCATCTAAACAAAGGAGAGTGAGAGACCGATGCCACATACATACCGAGATTTCCCAGAAGAAGAATGGAAATTAGGACAGACCAGCTGTTCCAGGAATTAAAATTTTTGAAAAGTAACCGAAACACAGAAGGAGCTGTTATGTCTCAGGTGAGCTCCAGCTGCCTCACGGTATGTCTATATCATGCAGTGCAGGAAGAGGCAGATGTCCCCTGGGCATCCCAAAAAAGCCAGCTAGGTCAGAGTCACACAAGTATCCCTTCAGGGCACCGCACTCCCCCGAGGCCAAGGGCAAGAGGAGGCTAATGTTCTGCCAGAGCATTTTAAGCCATCTTCAGGAAGCAGATAAGGCGGCACGTCTCTGCAGATCAGTTGACATGACATCCATACAGACATGTGCATCCACTGTGGAGCAAATCCATCGTTCAGCCTAAGCTTTGGTTCAGATTTTCTGACTCCACCTGCAACTCAGCTAAAGACCACTCAAAAAACCAGAGGGACAAGGACAGGCTGGGGCTGTGGTTTTTTTCACATGTTCTTGTTTTCTATCCCTTCCAAGTATCACACACATAACTCATGTTACTCTCCAAAGGTCCTTTCCCTCTTGCCCAGCCCAAAAACCCTCACATTCAGGAAGATAACTGAGAAACCACTCTCCAAAGGCAAGGATTTTCTGTTCCAGTTTCAGGTTTAAGCCCATTTCACATACTGACTTTTAATGTTAAATCCATAGCTCCCTCCAAAAAATCAGGTTATTAGAAACAACTTTTTTAAAGACATTAAAACCTTACAGCATACTGTAAGAACCACCATCATTCCAAGCTGCCTGAAGCATTTCACCGTTGCAAGGTAAGATGATTAGCTTTGAATTTCTTCCTCACCACTATCAGTTCAAGGTAAACCCCAATGTTATTTTTTATCCACTGCATAGACCAGGTGGTGCAGAAGTACTTGGTGTAATCTGCCACACTGAAAAAAAAAGTGTCATACTGAATTAGCGATTCTCTACTACACTTCTGTCCTGTTCCTCCACAAACAGGCACGGAGTAGAAGTGTAATCTGAAGAAACATATCACTTTCTGACTCCTATTTTATAAGCCAACTAATACCTCCACTTACATAGCATTATTGTCATGGACAGTCAAGAGAAGCACTAATTAGACTGGCACATCAGACATTTGTTAATTACATTCTCAGTTCTCAATGTCAGGAGCGTCTCTAGTTTGTACCTTTAGACGCTGCGAAAAGAGAAAGGTTCTGTCTTTGTGAGGAAAACAAAACCAACTCTTCTCTGATGCTGTGCAGTTCTTGAGTTGGCTAACCAGCTACAGCAGTGTAGCTGCCTTATTTTGGTCACAGCCTAATACATGCATCTGGATATGCAGATGGACTGATTTTATCCACAAGAGTATGCTGAAGTCGATGAAATGGTATAGGTATGTAAACCAGCAAAAATAAAATCAAAATGCAACATATGACTCCTAGCACTTCAATCTTGGTCTGAGATCTACATTCATAGATGACATTTTGAAGTATTCATACATGTCTGGAGTTGAGCATTCAGTTTGGTCCAGTTCAGCTGATAAGAAGACAAAAGCACTATCTAGGTTTGAGGGAATTAGAGCTAATATTTTTTATTCAGGCTCAACTCTGACTTGAACTGATTTTCCCATCCCCCATGTATATGATATATCTTTTAATATCTTCTTCTCCAACAAAATTATTACACTTTTCTCATGCCTCTCCATCTCACGTGCATAACACTGCATTTTCATAGCTCTTTCAGAGGTGGCCTCTGAGCCAAATATCCATTCTGAAGCACAGAAAGGGGAAGGATGGCTTCCCAAGAAAGTCCAAAAGATGAATTGAATCTACCAAAGGGCCCAAGAAAGGACCGCTATGTTGCACTGAAACGAGGGAGCACTGAAAGGAGGAGAAATCTAGGACTAGAGTTAACATCCCTCTTGTACAAAAAAAAATGAAAAAAGCCAAGGGTGTATCAGCAGTGGCAGACACGCTCATGTGCTGAGCAGCACTGAGCACTGTTCAAGTTCTGCTCGAGCTCTGGTCACACAATTCACCTGAACCTTGCCCCTTGGTGTAGAGGGAGAATTCGCAGCAAAACTAAAAGTAGAACCCAGAAGGCCTAACCACAAATATCACCATTTAACTGCCAGCACATAAAATCTGGCTGCTAGCATGTAAAATCTTTGATCTGCTGTCATATACTTTGGTTCTCCAGGCAGAGAGTAACACCGACTCTGATGACGCACTCCCGCACTGCCTTCTCCATCAGCCAAGCTGTGGCAGACAGCAAAGAGCGCACTAACAACCTCTTGCACTGAAGTACTTGTGTCTGGAGCCCTCTTGCAAGCTCCCACAGAATTAAGCGAAACCAGATAATTAGATTCCTTTGATAGTTTTGGAAGTGTTCTTTTAGGCATTTAAAAAAAGCAATCAAGGGAGTGCAGACCTAGTTGAAATGCTTGTTCCCTTTGGAGCCAGGATCACAGGCAGCTGCGTGAGACAGCAAACCCCTACTCACTGGGCTACAGCAGTCACCAGGGAGCAGGCGCATAGTGAAATGCCCTGAGCAGAAAGCAACAAGAGCTTTCTGTACTTCTTGCTTTTAAACTGCTGCGTCTTTCCTGAGAGAAAAAGGCCACACACATGTTGGCTTCTGCTAACACAGCAATCCGCTTAAGATACTTTACAAAGGATCTATGAACATACCTTGAATAAAAACTGAGTTGCTTTTTCTTTCTCCGTCAATAGCATGGGGGAAAAGTTGCCCTTTCCTCAAGTTTAAGAGTTTGCATTAGTCTCAGGCAATCCATGCCAGTGCATGGGGTGAAAATATTGCTGTCTTACACAAGAGATCAGAGGCAAAAGAAGCTGCTTAACATCTCCCATCCTTCTTCCGTGCTCTAGCATGCAAGCAAAGTTTGTGCAGTCACAGATTTCTAATCTCTGAAGCAACAATTGGATCAGTTGTTCTGACTTCTCCTGCACCCCTTAGCAACTTTGGCTAATCGTGAGTTTCCCAGACAGCTATCCATAGCATTGATTTGAAGGCTTCAGGACATGGGGAAATCCACCCACTTCCTCGGTATTTTGATCTAAACTGTCGAAGTAGGAAATTGGGTCTCTCCAGGTCTGCTGCCATTGCTAATTATGGGGCCTGGAGCAAATCACTTAACTACACGTTACAAACCTCAAAACCAGGGCAAAAAGGTTACTACAACTCCACTAAAGTGCAGCAAGGTCATCACAAGAAACATGGTGCCTATTGGAAGCAGATCGTTTAGAATTCAAGCACTGTCTGCAAAGTGAATCAAAACTTTAAGGTGTTACTACAGACAAACACGTGTGCTTAAAATCAAAATTTTTCTGGCTATATCAAACGTCTCTCAGAGTTACAACCTACATTTAACAGTGAAGGCAGCAAGCCATGCTTAATTTCAAAGTGCATTTCATGAGAATTTGCTATGCCATCCCTACTATAGGTGCTCAGAGAGCAGCGACGAGGTGGTAGGTAAGTTTAGCTTATATTAGGCTCAATAAGATTAGATTAGGGAGTTATCGAAAGCTGGATTTTGACAGTAGATGACAGGACAATGCTAGTCTCAACACAGGCACATTTTGAAGCCACAGAGACACATTCTGCTACCAGGAACAGCAAGGGTATTTTTGGAGTCATTCAGAATCTGCCTTGTAGCATGTCTTGTTACACTCCCCCTCAGCCTCCCACGCTTTCTCCACCTTTTTGCCAACCCTGCACTGCAGGTAAAGTCTGGATTTTTGCATCATTTGCACGCCTGAGGGAACAAGGTTTTCCAGTTGCCCTTTTTTGCAGATTTCCACTGAGAAACCAGTACTGAAAAGCATTTGCTGGTAGAGCAAAGCCCGCTGCTAAACACCATTACCCCAGAGAAAGGGTTCTGGAGATGTACATGGTGCTTTTATTTTACAATCCAAATGGACCTTAAATGGCCCCCTTGGGGCTTTTGTTGCCACATCTGCTGTTGGGCCAGGTATGACTGCACCAATGGCACACAAGAAGGCATATTACCAACCTCACTTCCCCACTGGCTTTGACTTGCCCAGTTCGGGTGTGCAGAGCCAGTCCATGAAGGTCTGTGGCAGGGATGTGACTTCTGTTTGCCAGCCTAGAGCCCTACCTGAAGGCCGCACCTTCCTTCCTCTCATAGGCACAGCTAGAGTAACAGCTGCACAGGATGAAAATGCTGAAGTTGTGTCTGGACCTGGATTTTACTGATCCCCAGTTGTTGCTTGTACCACTGAGTTGAGCACAAGCTGACTTGGTGCCGACAAATAAGGTGAGTCCTACATAAAGTCTTCTTGGGACACCGGACCACCACCCCACTCACTGCTTGATCGACCAAGTGCAGGTGCTCTCCTAGTTGCACCACACAAATTCAGACACAGCTCCTTCTAGGCAACACTGACTCCAAAAGCCTCAGTGGCATGAGCTCAGCGCCACCTCTTTTGCAGAGTAGGTGGAGCCAGCAGATGAGCTGGCTGGAGCTTTTGCTTTAGGTTCAAGATCCTAAGATGACTTCTCCACAGCCTGCACTAGCTTTTGGTCTCAAAAGCTTACATGGGTGATGCTCTTTCCTTCCTCCTGCTGATCTACAGATCGATATGAACCTCTTTATTCATCTAATTATAGCTGCAGGGGGCTCTTCGCAGCTCAAGTGCGTTTGTCTCCCTGTGATGTTAATACAATCAGGCACAAAGATCACTTCATTAAAAGATCATCTATGCTTGATCTTATCTGAGCTATAAAAATCACTCCTTTGTCATACAAACTGTACAGTGAAAAGTGCAAAGCTGGATGACTCGCTTTAGCCCGGGGAGCAGAGTTCAGCTCCAAAGAGCAGCTGGAAGAGGATCTGTCACCATATAAACGCAGCACTTCCACCATGACTCTGATGGAGCTACAGGCACCACACTCCAAGCCCCAGTTAGCTTTCAACTTAAGGTCCCAACTCAGCCAATATCTTGGCACTATTTAAGCTCTTGTTTAAGACACTGCTGCCTACCTTATGCTTGAGTTGGTGGGACAGGAATGTAAGCATCCCTCAAAGCCAGCCAGCTTGGTTCAGGTCATCAGCAAAGGTACTGAACTAGCCTGGCTGGCTTTGCAAGGCAATGAGCTAGCTTGCACCTCCCGCATCCTTCCTACCACAGAGCTGCTGGTGGGCAGGACAAGCCTCCAGCAAAAAAACCCAGTCCTCCAACAAAGCAGCAGCAGCCTCCAGCCACCTCAGCTGACTCCAGGAAGGACAGCCACCTCTGCCCAACAGGACTCAGCCACTGCATAGATAAATGGGCACTCAGGTACGGGGAGTAAAATGAATTTATTTACAGTGCGGTCAGACAGACACTGTCGTCAGAGCAAAAGGGCTCTTTTCTAAGTAGCTGGTTGCCTAGAGGGGATGTTGTCTGCAAAGGAGGCTGGGAATGTCCCAGCAAATGCAGCTCTAGGTTGGTACTTAATAGTTGCCTGACAGCTATAGCTTCCAGCTGGTCACCCAGTGGATATTACACAAAAGAGCACATCTTCAGCAGTAAAGACTAAGATTCAAGATTAAAAACCAAGAGGAATCAGCTAGAGGAAGGATTTGAATTTGAGAGTCCAATATTGCTGGAAAATGCTTTAATCTCTGGACTAGGACAGACAATAAGGGGGTAAGGGAACAGCACAACCAGCCTGCCTCCACTAGATTTTTTTTAGTTGTAACCTATTTTCACAGACATCATCGGAGGACACCTACCCTCAGGCTGTGGGTGAAGAACACTTTCTTTGTTAATTCTGCAAGGAAAGCAATGCAGCCTTGGGACACTGGAGCATGCACAGAGAACATGCAGGCAGAGCACAGCCTCTGCCACTGACTGTGTCCCAGTCCAAAAGGGACATCTTCAAAATCCTCCACAGAAATTATTTGCCCTGCCAACATCTATATTTCCACCAATACTGACCAATCTGTGTGGATATTGCCTCTCTACATTATAAATCACTCAGCTGAAAAATAGGAGCAACACTTAACATTCTTTTGAAAACCTCAGGGTGAAACTAAGCTATTACACCACTCTCTGTACCTCTAAGTTATTAGTAAACACAAAGTCCTGAAATCTTTCTTTGCTGCTGAAATTCAGCAGCACATGAAAATCTGAATCCTTGGTTCATGATTTATAGAAATTTCTGGACATAAATTAAATACATATGCCTAAGACCAGAAGTGCTCGTATAGCAGCACCATAACACAAGTTCTTCTCACCTTATCTGCCAGAATGATTTTCAGGAACTAGTCATCGCAAAAAACTCAGGGAAAGATAATTATAGGTCACCAGGTTGACACTGGCCCCAGAAAGCAGAGATTAGTTGTCCAGCAGTAACACGATGAAAAACTATAATGGAGCATCCTAGCACTAAAGATGACAAATTGGCAAGAGGTCCACTATACAGCACTGGAAAAAATAGATACGTCCCCAAAGAACAGTGGTTTGAAGCCTCCTTGGTACCCTTCTGGAGAGAGGAATTTTGAAAAGCCATTAAGTTAGAAGGGTTTGAGGGGTCTCATTCCAGCCCCCAGGATTCAGAATCAAATGGCAATTTCCTGCAACCAGTGGTTTTGCTTCCCAAATCTGGAAGTGCAGCAGATAGTGCCGATTTCAGCTGAAGGTAAGAGCTGAGATTTCAGCTGAAGGTAAGAGCTGAGAACGAAGCACAGCAGCAAAACAGGCTGGAGGGAGCAGTCACGTGCCTGGAGCTGGAAACTGCCAAAATGGCCAAAGTAAGTGAGCAAAGCTGGATGGACACCTGAAAACCTGTAGCCAAGTTCAGAACTGCTTTGTACGCATGCACATGGCATGTGAAGGAGGCAGGGGAACACACTGAGAAGGTGCCGTGCATGAAAAGAGACAGAAAAAGAAAAGACATGGTACTTCCACGTGAGGTCACCTCCCCAGAAACCATCGCATCTGTTTATCCTGCTGACCAGCAAGGCGGTGATGGTTACAGCTGAGCCTCCGTGCACCCAGCCTACGGCAGTTCGTAAACCAGTCATTGCTTCTTATCCCAGGTTACAGTTAGTGGATCTCTGCAGTCCCAAACACATATGCAAATGCAGCATGGCAGCAGTTGTACCCGGGGCCTAATATGCCAACCACAACAAATACGCACAGACCCCTGGCCACGGCAAGGGAAGAAAGAGAAGACATTAGAGAATCATCAGAGCCAGGGCAGCTCACTCCCAACCCACCTCTGCTATTTTGGAGCAATAGCATTTCCCTGTCTCTTCACATTAAAGTCTGGAGCTGTTCAAACACCAGCTACCAAAGCCACTGTCACTCAACGCATTGCCTTTCCTTTAATATCTCCCAGAGAAGCATCACCCAGTTGAAGGGGTTGCTTGTCTGTTCCATGCACAAGAGGCAAAGTATGTGAGCACATTTAGTGCCCAAAGGCTTGCTGAGCTTGAGAGAAACGAGACTGTATCTCTGAGTTCTGTTAGTAAATATAAAATATGCATATCCTCCCAGGGTGCTAACAGTCAGCTGGTCAGCAAATGAGCCTGTTAATGATTTCAGGGCACCAATAAAAAAAGTAAAAATCATACACTCAACCTATGGCACCTCATAAAGCACTCATTGCTTCTTACCCCAAATTATAACAGGATGCAAAGACAGGGAAAAAAACCCATCTATTTCACATTTTAAAAACCGGGCATGGCAACCTTTCTGTTCTGTGCTGCTACAAAGCTGTGTGCTTGTACAGGAACATCTGTCGTGTGCACATGCATTCACATGTCCACAGACGCCACCACCATAGAGGCAACCTTTCCCAGAGGAAACGAAGAAGAAACTGAGGACCTAACTCTGTGTTGCCAGAGTTCCCACCCTATTGAACTCAGAAAAAACAACTGCACAGGGAGCGAAGGCTGTTTACATCATCATTCTGATAAACCTTTCACTATACATTAGTCTTGTTTTGCTGTAGGTGCCACTTCCCAAGGACGGCTGCACAGGCAGGCAGGAAGGACAACCATGCTAATGGCAGCAGGCCTTCAGCACCATGACACAAAGATACAGGGCTTCTCAGCTCTCATACCCCACCCTGCACCCCCACACCTGCACCCTTGACACAGACCAGGTGCACCTTTTAGGGTTTCTACAGCAATGCTAGCAGAAATGACAAACTTGCCTTCAATTAGCCAACTGAATAAATGCAAGAGAATGACGCTCTCTGGTCGAGAAAGCAGGACAGCTTATGAAAAGTCCAATATATTAGAGAAATTGTGTAGCTCTATGATGTGGCTTTTTTTTTTTTTTTTGTAAAATGCCCTCAGTAAGCAATGTAAGCCTGGGTAATCGTTGTTAAAAGCATCCCATTAAGGGACTGCAGCTTTAGGACACATGGGTGTTATCTACAAACAGCTAATGTGCATTAATATAACTAGTTAATACACTACAGATATCGACAAGCTCCATGCATAGCAGCTACAAGAACTCTCTATCACCAAGTAGCATTTTGAGCTGATGACGCACAGCTAAATCCTGAAAGCCAGGCAAAGTACAAGAAAGAACGTATTTTCTTCTGCAGTACTATGCTCCTTAGGGCCTCTGTGCATCCATTTAAATGAATCCTAAGGAAACATGCTTGTTGAGGTGATTCGCCCACTTCTCATAGTAATATTATGTCCCCATCTATTCAATTTCCTCCCTCCTTGCCTTGAAGCACTATGTTTTCAGCTAATCTCAAACTATGTGTATGTGTTTTGAGTTACTTTTCCCTTCTCCTCTCTCAGTTCCCTTGCTGCCTTAAATTCATGCAGGGATCAATTCATGGACACAGACATGGCTGCCTTGCTGAGAACCCAACAAGTCCCCAAAGGGGTGTAGAGGAACAGCATTCACAGCAGCCTCACAAGCTTCCCTGCACCCTGCCACCAGAGCATTTTGAACCTGAGCAACTGGGCTGCCAATTCTAGGCCTACCTGGTGATTTTGCCTGAGTATCCTCTGTGCAGGCATTGCTACCTGGAGGAAAACTAATGATGCTCAAGATAACTGCTGTGCAATGAAGTCATCAACATCTGCTCCATCGACTGGTTTCATGCCAGATCTGAGGGCACATGAAATCTTCAGGGACTTCGGGAAATCTTTGAACAACGAAAATTACAGACAGGGGTAAATTATCTTCAGATGCATTTGCTCTTCTAGGATTTGGAAAGTGGGATTGATTGTTTCTTTAAAGCCAAACAAAATATAGCCAAACAAAATAATAGAATAGAATAGAATAGAATAGAATAGAATGTTTTGGGTTGGAAGGGACCACTAGTCATCTAGTCCAACCCCCCTGCAGTGAGCAGGGACACCATTACCCAGATCAGGTTGCTCAGAGCCCCGTCCAACCTGGTCTTGAATGTTTCCAGGGATGGGGCATCCACCACTTCTCTGGGCAACCCGTTCCAGTGCTTTACCACCCTCATTGTAAAGAATTTTCTCCTTACATCTAATCTAAACCTAATATATAAACCTAATATTGAATTGTACCCCAACAATTTTGGTCATTCTGCAGCTACCAAGAGAATTACAACAGCTTATTTTCTTCTGTTCCACTCATCCTATGGGTTTTGTACCAGTTTCGGACCCTTTGCTGTCTGGCCTAGAGTCATTTTCAGGGACAGATAAGGGCAACCTAAAGGCCAGATCCCATCACATGGAAATTCCTGCACAAAAACTTCAGCAATCATAGAATCACAGAATGGTTTGGGTTGGAAGAGCCCTTGAAGGTCATCTAGTGCCAACCCGCTGCCATGGATGGGCAGGGACACCTTCCACTAGACCAGGTTGCTCAGAGCCCCGTCCAACCTGGCCTTAAACACTGCCAGGGATGGGGCATCCACAGCTTCTCTAGGCAACCCATTCCAGCGCCTTACCACCCTCATTGGGAAGAATTTCTTCCTAATATCTAATCTAAATCTGACCTCCTTTAGTTTAAAGCCATTCCCCCTTGTCCTTTCACTGCAAGCCCTTGTGAAAAGCCCCTCTCCATCAAAACTTAAGATAAGGAAACAATTTGCTTTGCGTACATAACATACTCTTCTTCATGCAGCTGGGATCTGCCTTTCAGTTCTCTCTACCCCACAGTAAATCCCAAACTGCCCACAGCTCTTCCATGAAGAACTAGATTCTGCAGAATTATCTTCCGTTGAAGAATATACAGCTGTCCAGAAAGTGAACACACTGTAACACGGATGCAAGGATTTGGCTCCCTTAATTTCCAGTGGTCCTCTTGGGTACCTATCGCTCTTGCTGTTTCAAGTTACCTGTTGTAGGAAAAGGTCTCTCCTGCGTGTTTTATTCTCTTCATGTTTGTTCTTTTTCACGTCCTCTGTCTCACTGCAGTTCTCACATCTGAGTCATCACCAGCTTCGGGTTAATGGGGATTATACACAATCTCATGTGTAAACCTTAAGCTGTGAGTCACTCAAATGCTAAAGCCTCTATTGCTCCCATCTCCCGAGGACTGCAGAGAAATCTCTGCCGGACAAGCTACAACCCAATTGCATATTGTGTTGCTGGACTAACCCTATTCCTTCTACATTGATTTTGTCACTGCTGCCTGAAGGGAACTTTGTGACCATTTGCATTTTTAAATGGGTCAGTGTGCACGTGTGTGTCTGAGAGAACAGTAAGTAAATGTTCATTACGTAAAACAGCTCATTCTTTTAGGACTGTGAAAGAGAGATAGAAAGGCTGTTCTTTCCAATAATAAGCTTTGAAACCTTATCTGTTTCCTCTCTTTTCTTTTCAAAGTCATTAAGTGGAATAACTGATTGTCCATTTCTCAAGAACACCTCAGTCTTTGCCTAATGTTTGCCTCTCAAAAAAGAGACACTTAATGGAATTCCCACTGCTCCACTTCTCCTCAAGAGTAATGATCGTGTTCTCCTCATGTCCCAAGGAGCATCACAGTAACTTGCTTTTTGTCTTCATTTACTCCCCCTCCCCCAATCTTTCACAATAAAAGTTTTGCACTTTCATATCCTCTCTATATGAAGTCTCATCCAACCAAAGTCCCTCAAAAGTCTTTCAGCTGCCTTTTCTGTGAGATACCATAAGTAAACAACTTTCCCTAATTGCAAAGGGAGGATAATCAAGAGGCAAAGAGATTGAATAAGTGGCCTCAAATGAGTCTTCAGCAGAACTAGGAATAAAACCCTACTGTTGCTGTCCTCTGCTAGTGAACCAGAAGATTAGGTCTCTTAGTTTCTTATGAAATAAGACAACGAAAAGATTTTAATGAAGCTATGGGGGACATGCGCTGTTTCTCTGATTCTTCAACTTACAGGTTTAGTGTTAATACCTCACTGAGAGACTCTACCTGTTACAGAACATACCTGGTCTAGATTACATTCTTTATCTCTCAAAAGCCTGACCACCAGATCTCACAAAGTTTTGAATCATTTGTTTTGATAGAGCCATAGACCCCTTACAAACAATCCAGCTCAATGATATGTAAGGTTCTTGTAAGTGCAGACATCCTCAAGTTTTCCTTGTTTGCCGGCAAACCTAGAAACCTTCCCTATCTCTGTCCCTTCAAGACTTTTCTGCAGTAAGTGCATGCCTCAAAGCAATGTTGCTGTCTGCAAAGCACAACCCATCCCAGAGAAACAACGGCTTAATAGGCTACAGAATAGATGAGTAGTTCAGGTACTTCAAGTGGTAGAAGATAAGCCAGAAGAAAGTTCATTAAACACATGCAATTTCCATGTCACCAAAAAAGCTTTCCTCCCTAAACCCCTTTGTCTCCTTTACTCCTTTTCCCCAGGGAGAAGAAAGTATCAGCTGGCTGATGTTATCTTTGATAAATTCCCCTACAAGAAAAATGAAGTGTATCAGCCAGTTTAGCTTCTAGATGATGATCAGAATGTTAGTCAAAGGTGGGATTCAGATAATACATAAATTTGTATACTACTCAGCACAGTTTTGTGAAAGGTAGATCAATATTGCTTATGCTGTGCTCTTCCTGGAGAGGCATACAGCCTTCTATACCTTGGGGTCAAACTGAGACACAGAGATATTACAGTCAGTAAGTGTGGAACGTTCACAAGGAATACTAGAAGACTCCAATGTAAAACACTTACATCCCAAGTCACTAAACAAAGGAGGTTATGTTATTTCTTATCTCACTTTTGCTGAACCATTTTTTATCCTTTGTAGACAGGTAAGTGACACTCCATGAATATTCAGAAAGCTGAGGGCTAGAAGATGAAATTCATGTGGGATTCATCCACAGTGTTAAGGGATCACAGGGAAAAGCTGTTGACTGACTCTCTTACCCATTCAGATCAGGGCTTTCCATGCTGGCCTGCTTGGGAACAAATAAAAAATCCTCACCCCACTTTCTTTTCTTTTTTTTTTTTTTTAAAAAAACTAAGTAAAGAGTCCCTAAGCATTCTGATATAGCTGCTATGTCTCTTGTGAAAAGCCAGCATGGTGCAGGGGGTTATATACCATTTCTTCCCATTGTGGATGTACCTCACTCCGCGGGGACAGAATATTTGTCATTTGACTACTCGCATTAGCAGGCCAGAGAAGGAATTCTCACACATCCAAGCCATATAAAGCTCCAACAATCAAGTACTATTTTACCTTACTTTACCTAGCATTATGTCTGATGCACATCCTTCAGGCAAAAATATCTGCACCACAGTTGGTCTCCTCAGGGGCTTGTACTCCCTTTATCCATTGTCTCAGACAGCAGAAAGAAAATGTTTCTAGTTATACCCTACATCGAAGGTATTTCTGTTTTCTGTTAATATCTTGAAAGCTGCAAGACTCACTCCCATCTGGAGGAAAAGGAAATGACAGTTATTACTGCTTATTACTGCGCAGTAAAATAGGAAGGAAAGGATGAGATGGAGTTGGAACTCAGTAAAAATAAGAAAAAAAAAATCCTTTGATTTGATACATTGAAAGCATCATTAAATACAGTTCTGTAGTCAACCTACCAATTCTATCATAGACTTCCCAAACTCTCATAAGAGACCATACAGATGACTGGGTGCATACAGAGGGGCCCTAAGAATTAATACACCAGTAAATATATGTATGACTAAATTTAAGTACTTTTTAGTGCTTCAAAATAATTTATGATTTGGTAACAGCAAAAATTACTGTGACTACTTTAGGCTGCTGGTAAAAGAGGTGCTTTTGATGGTCAGTAGCTGAGAATTGTACAGGTGAGGCACCAAAAGGAACAGGATTTATTTCACTGTGTCTTAGTCATGCTGGCTTCACATAGTCAAGAGGCAGTAGATTAATTTCTGTCCATCTTAAATCACTAAGTACAGTAAGTACGCGAAGAGAGAAAGTTAGATGGGTGAAGGGCCTATTTTAAGGCACTCTTTGCTCACAGATGCACTAAAATTACGACTGTTCCGTAAAAACTAGAGGAAGGAACAGGTTTTCTTGTTCTTTAGTTCTTTTCATAAATGCAAGTACTATTCCAAAACAGTAAAAGGGGGGAGGATAGAGGAGAACACTAATATTTCCACATACCAAAACCTGCTGCATGGAAAAATATGGTCAAACTTTAAGCTAAGCTGTGTTCAAATGTTTTCCAAGTAATTCTCTTGTACAGTAAAGAGTATCTCTGCCTCTATGCCAAATTTTTATGCAGAATTCAATGTGGTTTTTCATCCTTTGGGAAAGGTAAGAGAGGCTAAACATCACGGCCTTGACTTTTTTCATATACCTATTTTAGTTCTTCATATCAGATTATGACAGTATTAAAAAAAAGTCACTTAATCTGGTCTTATTTTCCTTAGCATGTGGTAATCTATTCCTCTAAAATTTTCATGTTCAACAATTACAAGAAAAGAACAGCCCAAACTGGTGCAGAGCTTCTCCCAAAGCTGCTCGGCAGGATGTTTAATGTAGCTCACCAAAGGACCACTCTGCCTTCAAAACAGTGCATAGAAACGCTGTATACAGAAACTCCATTAGCTAGAAAGACAGGCAACCTCTCCCAGAAGCCAATGTTGTCTTCATTTACTAGCACCTTTCCAGTGGAGGGGCTTACAAAGAAAGCTGCTCTTTTCTATGCAGTAGTTTGTCAGAGTTTAGAAACACAGGCCTGGGTGGGCCTCCAGTCCCCTGCTAGTGCTGGGAACTTATTGTTTTCTTTTAAAATAATCTTTTTGATCTGCATCTCAAAATAGGGATGAGAAAACTTAAGATGTTTTCTACATCTGATACTTATTCTTGTTAATGCTGCCACACGCTGTGCTACACTATGCATCTAATGCTGTACTGGTACCAAAAGAAGAAGACGACAGAAGGGAAGAGGAAGCAAAGCTGAAAGTTTGATGGAAATGAGTTTTCCTCTGTCACAAAACAACAGCTAAAGTTAACTCCTTCTTTCAACTTGAGGTAGCGGGGCAGGGGGTGCAGAACAGGACACAAAACTGAAACCACCCTATTGCTAGTAAGCACAACAGGAATATCTACCAGTATATTCACTGGTTTAACAAAATACAAGCCAAACCTCTTCCTTTTTCCAGATTACCTCCAACTCAACTGAGATCATGAGGGAACTTCTCCTTTACCTTGTATCATCTGACTTAGGGCAGGGTGCTGGCCACTACCACAACAGCAGGACGTGCTATGCTAAGCAATGTGCAAACACAGAATACAAAGATGGGCCCTGTCTGCAGAATTAGCAGCCTAAATAACTTCTCCAGTCTTCCACAGATGACTGTGAATTTCCTTCCTCATTTTCCAATTCCAAAGACCCTGCCCTGACACCACACAGACAATTCTGCCAAACCCAAAATATCAGGAAAGTTAGCAAGAAGAAAAATGACCCCGGCAACTAAGGGACTGCAGAGGAACAAAACAGATCTCCTTGCATTAGTGCTTTGATGGTGTCATACTTTTATGCCACATCGTAAGGATAGAGATGGAGCCTTCCTTCCAGAACTCTCCAAACATGCTGATACCATACTGTTGGCCTGACAATTCATTTCAGGCCAATCTAGTATCACACAAATCACAAGTCTTCAACTATGTAACATTTTGGAAGTTATCTTCCACTACTTCTGTGACATTTTCACAACTGTCTGAGAGCACAAATTTGGTTTCTGAGTACAAAATGAATGAGGCAAGACTTGAGAACTGCATTACAGAGTCAGCAGACCCCCCTACTCCATGACAGAGCAACCCACTTCATTAGCAGAACCGATACATCCTGATTATTTACACATTCCCAGTACATTGTTACTAGCAGAGCCTCATTCTTGGCTCCCAAACCCAATAGTTTGTCCTTTCTGTGGAGTATTCACAGTTTCATGATGCTATGGCCCCAGCTCCCTCCCATATTAATTACATTTCCTGGTATAATACCCCTAGGTACTTTTTACCTCCCAAAGTCCATGCTGCAAAATATCTTTTCTAGGTCATATTCCTCTTCTAATTGAGGAAGAGCAGAAGGTGTAGTCTGCAGGTCCTCTACAACACGATACTGCTGACGGGACATGATGCTGGCTGGTACTCTTGGCTGCCAGGCCAGCCAAAACAGGAAAAAGGCTGAACTCTTCATTCCTCTCCCTTTCACCTCTTCCCAGCATCCCCCTTCATAAAAATCCTTCACAACATCCTGAAATCACCGTCTCTCCACCAAAGCTGACTGATACTGCCCAGTAAGTTAAAAAGATATCAGAGCAGTAGGTTAACAGAAAGACACAGAGAACAATCATAAGCTTTGATCTCTCAGCAAACAAGGCTAACCAAGATTACCATCCCATATTATTAGCAACCAAAGAGCTTTCCAGGGAGATATTCCTTCCAGGGGAATAAAGAAAATAAATCAGTAGCACCTAACAAAATCACAGACTTTTTTTTTTTTTTTTTTTTTTTTAATACTTTGATACTTTCTCTGGCTAAGAAGTACAGGACAAGTGATGTTCTGCTGCTTGCAAGTAAACAAGTTTGCATGGCGTTTCCTGCATGTCTGCTTTTGAAGTGGACAACTAAGTGCTCTTTTGCTTCTGGCCAGTATTGCAAATCAGAACAAGTATCCTCAATGTAATTGGTGAGTAACTAGGTCAGACTTTATATCTGAAAATGCAAACTTAGTCTAAGTGAAAGATCTCTTTCAGTCATTTAATAAGAACCTGAAAGCTGGCCCTTTCTCTGTGTGAAATCAGGTTACTATCTGACAGACACTCAGTAAGACATATCACAAGCTTCTGATGACTGATATCCGGGAGGCTATCAAAGAAAGACAGACACTTTGCTTTCCTTCTAAGAATTTGTTTTCATTTGTTTTAACTATGAGTCACACATTCCCATTCCCCTCTTCAGTCCTAGCAACTCAGTCCTAGCAACTCAGTTACCATACTGAGCCTATATGTGCTGTACAGGTAACAAGAAGATCTACGAAATAATAATCCATGAACTAAACATTTATTGCTTGACAGAAGAAATAGTCTCTAAAAATGTGGTCAACTGGTTCAAAGAAATAAAAAGCCTTAAAATCCTTATTTTGATCTGCAAAGTAATTCTATATCCTATCTGGTCTTGACTGGGCATTATCATCTACACAACATGATAAAAATTATTTTATTGGGGTGTTGTGAAGTTCCCAGCTTGTAAAAAAAATAGAGAAAGTAATTACACTCAGCTTCTGTAGAGGGATTTTGATATTCAGTGCTTGCATTGTATGCCCACAAAAGGAGCTTTTGATAGTCTCTCTTAGGTACTGCATTGGTAGTTAGTCATCTGATTTTAGCAAACATGGTTCTAAAGAAGACAAAAGCAAGTTTTTAATATTTTATTAATCAAACAAATTAATAAAATGTAAAAAAAACCCCAGCCAGTGTTATAATCTATAAATTGGCCTTAAAAGACATTCAAAACAATGGACTGACCAAATATTTCTTACTTACAGTTCAAAAAAATATCTTCTGATGACACAAATACGCTAAAGATCTAGAAAGATCACTTACTCCCTGCCATCTACATTTGAAAAACCCTTTCAAAGTCTGCATGAACTCAGTCAGGATAAGATGTAAGAGAGGAGAGAGCAAGTCGCTGTGTAGGGAGGTAGGGGCAAAAAGCAATTGCTGTTTCCCACACAGGAGCTGTTGTATAGTATAAAGTGCAGATATTCCCAAATATTAACTACAGCTTCTGATTTTTTTTATGAACTCCACACCATTTTGCACAGTATATTTATACATTTGCAATAATGAAAGAACAGCTTTTAAAGGGACAAATCTGGTTGCAACAAACAAGCATCTGTGAAGGTGTCATTAGTGTCTCTCCAGATCTGTAATCAAATTAGAGGATCTCTTTCTAAGCAGTATTTGACTACTCTGGATTGCTCTGTGTAGACAGTACTCCATTTTGGTTACCAGTGTTAACTATTATCAGTTATCTACCACAGGTGTGAGTGTACAGCTTTCACTGATTCTTCTGCTCTGTGTTAGCAGTTATCTGCAGCGCATGAAATGGGGATATAACTGATTCATTCATCCTTTTAGCACCAGGAATATCTACAGTAACTGTATCTACAGTTAAAAGTCAAAAAAAAAAATATCAGAAATCCCAGCATACGAAACAGGAAAATGTGTAACAGAAAGGGACAGAGACTGTTGAGCTGCTGCTGAGCTGACAGGATAGAGAACCTGTAGTACAGAGATGACATAATTACTGATTTGGCTACCATGTGGCAAGATCAGCACACTTGGCTTTGCTGTGTGCTTTAGATTCTGTTATGTATTTCAAACTACTACTTTGTGACTCCTGTTTCCTATAAGCCTTTGTGGGATTTTTTTCTCTGTTTTTTTTTGTTTGTTTGTTTGTTTGTTTTTTGGTTTTTGTTTGTTTGTTTTGTTTTTTTTGTTTTGTTTGGTTTGGTTTTTTTATTAGGAAAAAAAGCAAGAAAATAGAGACTTTTCCCCTTCTGTAACAACAATGCTATGAGTTACTTCCACTAAAGATTCAGTATTACCTGGTAACCTCACTGTGACATTTCTGTCTTCCTTCCCAGGCAATGTAACAGGAATTTCAGGCGCCAGCACAGATTCTCATTAAATTTAGTAGCATTTAGCTGAAAGCAATACCAAAGATAAGCTAGATTCAATGATGCTAAATAAAAAATAAAAATGCCTTAAATGTATTATTACTTCACAAATACTTCAGATTATTTCAATCTTCTGTTCTAGTTTTGAAAAGTCGGATGACATTTATACCAACTGGAAATGTCTCTGGGACTTCAGCTCTCATTCAACAAAATAAAGATGGATAAACTGTCTTCTCATTAGCATCCTGTTTTGTGTCCCATCGCACAGGGAGATCTCTTCCAAAACATTGCTTGTGTAGTCACTGTATATCACCCAGTCACATCATGTCCAGCTGCAAACAGAAGAAACAGATTTGGAAGAAGTAGCATTGAATTTAAGTTATTTCTTACATGTGTTTAGTGCTTAGAAAACAAAGCAAATTGGAAATCCTTATCAGGTAACATAAGCAGACTGTACAGAACTTAATACTAAACTGCTACAAAGTACAAAAAACTAAAAATCTTATCTTCACATAAATCATATGTGCATAGATTTTTAAAAAGTACAGTCCAAAAGTAGATATCTGCTTGCTATCAACGCTTCTTTAAAACTGTCTACACCATCAGCTTAAGCCTTGGAGATAGATTTGTAATGACTGAGCCTGTAAAAAATGGCTAAAATATTTATTAAAAAACCTCTTGAAATCCTTGCATTTCAGCAAGCCTATATAGAGGTTAATTGAGAACATTAAAACATCCTTTTAAAATGATTTCCAGTTTTCAACCCACATAAATAGCTGTTCTAGATCTAGAAGCTTTGTTAAATGCTATTATAGTAAATTATAACAATCTGCTATCAAATAAGCAGCCTGACTGGCTCTGTTGAAACACACTAGAGAACACATTTAACCTATGTAAACACCTGTGTTACTACATAACATAGTATTTGCCATCATAAAATTACACACTTGGTTATGTTTTACAATAGCAAATGAGTAATTCCATGTGGCTCTTTTCTGATTCAAATCCTCAGGTGTTTTCTAAGCCATGCACTCTAATTTACTGCTTTAAGAAGCACTTGCTGTCTCTCTCACTTTATCTTTCAGTTACAATTTAATTCTAAAGCCACATCATGTCTTTATGGTACTCACCAAATCATCAACATCACCACCTTCATCTGTGGGAGGCAGAGTTTCATTTTTCTTTTCTTTCGGAGCCAAGAACTGAAAATACAAATGCATTCATACGATATTGACAAAACTCAGACCCTGAATGTTAAATTAATAGAATGTCTCTTTTGTATATCAAAACGAATCCACCTATAATTAAACATTATGAAGGAAGTTTGTTCTGGTTTCCACCCTCCAGAATCACCTTGAACTACAGGAAATTTCTAAGACTTGCTTTTAAAGGACTTTATGAAGTGCGTTGAAAAAAAAAACCAAAAGGATATGGTTCATCAGACAACATATGGTTAAGCTGTAGAACACCCTGTAGTAAGGATACTGCAAATATTAGTCCCTAGTCTCATGGGGAGATGGGGAAAGCTCAAAGAGCAATCCTTTGAAGTCTACTCAGCCCACAGAAACAAACTCAAGCACAGGAAGTACTTGAGACATCAGCGGCTGGAGCCTGGGACTGTACACTTTTCCATACCCATCTGTTACTGTCCACTGTCAAACATGGGATTCTGGGCTAGATGGAAATTTGGCCCACTACAGTATGGCCACGTTTATGTTCTTAAAAGAGATAATTTTAAAAGTAATATTGTGTGTGGCTACAAAATGCTAAAGGACAGCAAACTGCCTCCCAATGATATGAATACCCTAACCTGACAAATAGCTTGTTTAGCAAATTTCTTAAGTACAACATTCTCGGTCTATGGGGAACTCTGAAGGTTCCCATTTAATTAAATTAACATTTAACAAATGAACAAAGACATGAATTTAAAAGAAAACCCTCAAACATGCAAGATAGTTAGAATGCCAGTCTTTAAAAATAGAAAATTCATTATGTAAAATTCTATTGCCGTAGCTGGTGATACAGCTCACCATATGCAACAAGCTTTAAGCGTGGCATCCATAAACAGAAGATAAAGGTAAGTTGCTCAGATACTGTAACAACTGAAATTAAACATACAGACAATATCTGGAGTACAACCACCTCTGAATTATTTTTCTCTTAGCCTAACTGAAAAAAAAAAAAAAGGCAAGCTAGAGTGGTAGAAAAGAAATACAAATACTTGACTCTTACTTTAAAAGCATCCAGTTGTCTACAAATTTTAGTTATGGTCTCTTTACAAATATCCTTACTATAAAGTCACAAACTTTCTTTTTCTTATTAAAATACACCAGAACAAGTGTACAGAGCCAGGAAGAACGCTGCTCCATATAAAAAGATAGCTGCGAAAGCTGAGGAGGAAGAAAAGCCATGTTCCATGACCTCAAGTTCTATCAGCCTTAATTCAGAAACAAATTTGCCATAACTGCAGATGATGCTAGAGAACAGCTAGTTAGAAAACAACCACATTTAACAGGCTGTAAATATCTGCTTAGAGTTTATGGAGCTCTCTTTTGCAAACAGCTGGCTCCTGAAAGCAAGTACCTGAGGACTTCAACAGCCATGGAGGTTGTGTAAAAGGCCATGGGATCCCTGTCAGAGCACTACCAGTCTCTGAGACAATAGACTTGTACTGTAAAAAGCCTAAACATCATTTTATTTATGTAAAATGTTCTGATCCTTCTCCAGAGCAGTAGGGACAGCTTTAGACAAGAGGTAAAACACTGAAAAGTTACTTGCTGCATCCCATTTGTGGGAAAGTACCAGATATCATATTCACTAGGAAAAGGCAAGTAACACCAGACAGAGGATGTAGACAACCTCTGCCTAGTTGTCTCAGTACCCTAAGGTTAGACCTTTCCTACGTCCTAAACAGCAACATCCAAGGGGAATGTAGAAAAATTATTCCATAGACAACGCTCATGTTTTAACGTGCTGAGTTCAGCTTATCATATAGATTTTATAGCTGAAAAAAAAGGAAAAAAAGAGAAGGTGACAGGGCCAGAAGGAATCAGAATTTCAAGATGCTGTATGTCTGTGTATCTTTTTTGCTAGAAAATTTCTCAATCTAGTAGTAAGATAAAGCACGTACTATGAAACTAAAAGCTAATGACACTGTCAGCTCTGAAAGGCTTTTTGTGCCAGATCAAATTTGATTTTACACAGTTAAGAGTCAAATGGTATTTCTGAAAGTAAACTTTGAAAAATGTGCTTCAAAATTTGCTGTCCCCCACTAAATTAGGTAAACAAAGCTAAAAGCTAAAGAAATGTATGACGAAGATTTGCTATACACTGAAATCTAAATTTTCCATCAAATGATGGATATCCAATCTTGGGTTTTTTTACCCCAAAAACCTGTTTTATACTTATGCAAAAGCAAATTACATAATAGTTGTGCTGAAATCCATTATCTTCCCCAAAGCAACCAAAGAAAGCACTTGACACTTCTGCCTTTTAACCTATCATCCTCACGCTCAAAAAGGAGTACACCCGCTATTACAGAAAAAAACCCCAACCAACTAAACCCAAAACCCAACTATAAAATAATTTTTCTCAGTGATTGGAAAATATGTATGGATAATTTAGCTCAACCAAAAATAAAAATAAAATTATTATGTGTTACTTCTCTAATAAGTGGCCTTATAAGTCTTCCTTTCGCTTTCAAATAGCAACCCAATAAACCTGGAATCTCATATCTAAACCAGTCCTGAAACTACTATCAGCTAGCCATCTGCACACAAGAGAAAAGGCTTTTGTGTCACACACAACCGCACTGACAGCTAATACCTTGACTTACACGCTTGCATGGGACCTATTGGAGAGGAGAAAAAAGCTTGCATCTTACACTATTGTGTGGTATTTTAAAAGAACCAATATAACCATTTAGTGAAGGGTATCACCTTCAGTATAGAAAACAAACGAACCATTTTTGCAATCTACTGTAGACCTAGGAAAATGCTGGCTTTGTATCACACAGAAAACATGTGACAGGGTTTAACTGGACCAAAGAGGACTAGATTTTAGATCAGCCCCATAACCTCAAAATTTTCTATCCCTGCAGATCTTATTCCAAGAATATGCAGTCTTCCAGTTTCTTAAGTCATATAAACCCTTGACAGACAATGGCAAACCAGGGTCTGGTTTTGGATCTTGACAGCGCGTGGGGAGGTGGTTATCTAGTGAATAACTGGGTCTGCCAACTGCCTAGTGAGCAAAGAGATGCAACCCCTTTATTCTTAAAGTCAAGGTAACTGCCATGTTAGAGAACTCTGTTCCAGAGCTGATTTCATGCAATCTCTCTTATTCCCCTACTTTAAAGGGAAGTTACAGCTGTTATAGAATCTTCAATCAATCACAAAAGAATTTCCTGTATTGCAACACCTGTCTGACTGTAGGATGATGTTGACTTCAAAATTACTTTTCTGTTTAAGTCTACAAATGCTTTGTTCCAGCTCAGCCAGGCAGCTGTAAATCTAGTCCTTGGTACTCTATGATTTGTGATGCATTCCTATGCAAGCACAGTTATTTTTTAGCCAGAACAAGCTCATCGTTAACACAACAGTATGCTGTAAGGTCTTCATGGCTAGTAGAGATTTCCTTAAGGAACACTAGCTATTTCACACAGCATTAGCATATTTTGAACATTAATGGTACTTTCAGATGAGAAAGTGAAGCTCTCAAGAAACAGTCTTAGGAAGTTTCCAAGTAAATTCATAGCATTTGAAACATGTAACAAAAACTGATACTCTTTAAAACCACAACTGGGGAAAAAGTTGCTCTATACAATTATGTGTGATGAGAAACAGCCAGTAGGCCCTTCATGTCTAGAAAAAACCCCATCATATTCTGTCATTTATACCCTGCACACGTGCTTAGCTTTCCGGACCACTAGTTTGTTAGCTTTTCATTTTCATGACATTTCAGTGCCTTCTTCACCTTGAGGTAAATTATTACAGATGAAAAAAAGCAGTTTCTAAAATACAACCTTTACCCAACTCATTAATTCACTCATGAAGAACCTACTTTACCCCTTCTAGTTATTGCTAATGTAAGGCCTGGAAGTTGCAAAAATCAATGTGGCATCTTTTAGAAAAGCTGTTTCTCTGAAAAGTACTTTGTGATTTTAGCCACAGGTTTACCTTCAGGGGTCTGTAACACAAGGACATTCTTTCTCCTATACTATTTAAAATCACGGCTAGCAGCCCAATACAAGAATGCTTGTCTTACCCTCTACACACAAATACAATTTTTGACAGCAGCTCCGAATTCCACTTTCTTTCAAACAGAAGGCACCATTCTGCTTGTTAGAATTTGCTCCTTTGTAACTGTGACATCCTTCATTCATCACTGCAGTTACTGAAGTGTTATATTTCTGCAGAAAGAATACCTACAAATATTCCAAAACTTTTGTTTCCAAAAGGATCTAATATGATCACTAATAATACCACCAGCATCATCTATGACATCCATCAATCCACAGGAGCTGCACAAAGTGGAAAATACTGATATCATTGCATATATGGTGAGAACTAGCCATAACAACTTTATATTGCTAGATTTCACATCGCCTTTAGACAAAAAAGTATCCTGATATTTAAACTCGTGCTAACAATGAGATCACAGTTCTTTCTGTAAAGTTCCAAAAGCAATTTTGCATATATAAATAGTTTATTGCTGTTCCACTAAATTGAGTTCCTGAAATTCCTATTCTTTGTAGAGGGTATTTTCAGATAATAATATTCAACACACGCTACTTTCTAAAGACCAATTAAAGGAAATGCTGTGGTACATGCTAGGGAATTATTTTTGCTCTGAATTGGGGCAATTTCAATTGTGTGGCAAAAGGACATTCCTATTCTTTCATATGGACCCTATTTCATTTACCTAAAGATTCATCCACATAAGGAAGAATCTTATATTCCACAGCACGGGCTCTATACAAATAGATGCTCATTAAAAAAAAGATACCTTCTCAGCCTCTTCACGAGTCACTGAACTTCCCTCTGCTTCATGTTTAGTGATCAAAGAAATTCCATCTAAAAAAAATAAGAGATATAAAAATATCATTAGAAGGCTTCCCAAAACCTCACTTAATGTTAGAAATGAAAAAAGTCTTCCAAATTCCATCTTCTGAATGTGTCATCATCACCAGCAAAAATAAAAAAATATTGCTCAAAGCAAAATGTGACTTGCATAAATGAGTCAACTGTGATATAAAAATAAATTAATGAGCATATTCATAAGCTTGTGGAAGTATCCATTTAGGAAACTGGTAATATTATGACAATCAAACTAATGAGACACTGAAATCACAGATGAAATGCTGAAAATCTATCAGAAATTACACCTTTAGTCATTCACAGCATGCTCTTAGGTCCTTAATAGCCTTAGAAAAATTAACTCCTAACATACAAACACTTATGCTGTGATTACCTACAGTCTGACTACCAAAGTGTTGGTCCTGCCCCCACTTTGCTCTTTGGTTGTGCCAGCACCACCATCCTGTGCAGTGACCCCACCACCCTCAAACCCCCCAAAAAACTAAAACTACCTCAATTACTTTTTGACCCAGTTTTTTTTCCAGTCTAGCTCATCACCTGGCTACATGAATGCCTGTGCCTGAATGAAGCAGCTGTGGGTGTGAGAACAAAGAACGGTAGAGTCATAACGGTTTCAGCAGCAGCACAAGTGTAACAGCACCTTAAGGTGCCCACAGAACGACATGGCAGGGTTTCATGAGACGCGTGAACTTGTCAAACAGACTTGCCTTGCTCCTGCACCACTAGCTCATTAACTGACATCCATCCTCTTTTGGTGACTGCAGTTGCTCGCGACAAGGCCCAATGTGTGCCACATTTGGGAGCGAACAGGGGATGGGCCACATGGCAAGACGCAGGGAAAAGAGGACTTCTGCTTTTGGTAGCAGCACGTGAAAAGCACTTTCAGCTTCCTAGTGAGAGCAGCTAGGTTATGCATAAAGCAACACAATTTTATCTTCTCGAAAGAAGATAATCTATTTTGTATGAAAATATGATCTCTGTACTTGTATGATTTTTTTCTCAAAAATATACTCCAGTTTGTTAAAAACTGTAGTTTGTACCAACTAAAAGTTATTAAAACAATATTCTAGCACAGCTTTGGAAAATCCAAGTTTCCTGCTTTCAATGTTTGTTGTGTTGGGTTGTTTTGGTTTGTTTTGTGGTTTTTTGCTTTGGTTTTGGGGTTTTTGTTTGTTTCAGTTTTCTTCAGAGAAGGTCCCCTACAATATTACTGAATATAATATTCTTTCAGTGTTGTCTTGTGATGTTGTTTTTGGGTTGCTAAACAAATTCTCATCTTTTATTTTGGAAAAGCTGGAGAAAGTAAACATTACAGAGTGTCTGGAGTTCACCACTTTGAAAGGCACTATACAAAAGCATATTATTGCATTTTATAGTATGAACCCTTAAGAGATACAGCTGGGCATTTAAGAGATTTTCTTAGCACTGGTTCCAATTAAAACAGAAGTATGACGTAGGAGAGTTTTTTTAGTCCACTATGTTTTGTATTTGTGAAAATGTTCCTTTATTTATCACTTGCATAGTCTCTAAATGTCTTTTGGAATTGCACTGCCTGTATCCCCCAGTTTAATCATAGGTAGGTGTCTTATTACCACATATTTTGTCCTTCAGGTTGTTTAAACACAAAATGATCAGTGACATATTTCAATGCTATCTATGCCTTTTTTGAAGCTTAATTTGGAAGAATCTTTTTATATCTCTGCTGCATGAGTTTATTCCATTTATTTTGAAATTCAGCTGAAATCGTATCTTATTTTCCTTACCCTGTAACATTTAATTTGTCTCTCTTCTTCCACAATTAATTTACCATTTCAACAAGACTTGGCAAAGCATTATGAATATTGCTGATATGAAACTATTAGTGCCAAAAAAGGAAGTTGCAATGTGAAAGATTTTATTTTTTTTTTTAATTAAACTGGCTGCAGAAATGAACCATATCAAAATGCTGCTCTGGGATTAGTTTGTGTCCCATTGCTAAGAATGTTTTCTCTTACATAATGGATAATACAACTAGAAATAATATTTTTTTTAATGCCATCCTACCTTGTATCATGATTTCCCAGAAATCAGCTAAGGCTTTATCTTCCACCTTTGATTTCAGGGCCTGCAGAAAATCATTAAAGCACTGCACCTTGGACAGCTGAAAAAAATAACAGCAATGACAACAGGAGCATTAACGTAGCTTACTAAAGAGTGCTGCAAACTTAATTCTCCATGAAGTCATCTAACATGGACCACACAAGTCAGTACAGATTTTAGGGTTTATTTCTACTAAAAACAGGAGTTCTAAGGAGACGTGAGCCACAAAAACAGGCTTTCTTATAACTGGCTTTATTCAAGAAGAATTTTTTTTTTTTTATAAGCATCAGATCACAGGCCTCATGTTTTTATGTTTAAAATAAAACAAACAACAAGTAATACCAGAGAAGCTACTCCCCATTCCAGTAAGAATAAAGAAACAGAAAATGCAAATACATTTCTAAACCTTTCAAACAGCATAACAGATTTTAATCTATGAATCAATTCTTTTTGCTGTAGCAAGGAATTATTAAGTTTCTAATGCAGCAAATAGGCCCATCATGTCTTTAATTTGAAATAGATGAGAGTTTTCACATATTAATATTACCTTAATGGCCTCCTCTCTGAAAACTCTGATACAATTTATACCTTTCATGTAGTACTGTGAACCTTTGTTTTCCAGGAACTGATCAATGCGGTTTATCAACTGCTGACTCACTGAAAGAGGAGAAATAAATAAATAAAAGAATGAACACTTTCAAGGAAAAAAAAAAATCCTTTACATCTCTTTTTCTATTCCACAGGCATCAAAAGAGTTAATCATACCCATACTACCTCAAGCTAATCAAGTCGGTAATTGTTACCTAAGCTACTGACAACTACTTCAGTCTCTCTGGAAAAGCTAGATGTACTAGGAGGAAACCCAGCATGGCGAAAGCAAAAGTCTTTCCCTGAAAGCCAAGAAAAAACAACTCTGGCCTAGCTTGTTTGATAGAAAGTAAAACAAGAACACCTGGGATCCTAAAGTTGAGGGAGGTGATGTTCTACAATGCGAAGCGTATCCCCTGAACGTCCTTTGAAATACATGCAGATTTCAATAAAAATGTTATGTTTACAATGAAGGTGCAACAATGTCAAAACAACAGCTGTAGGGTGATTGCAGTTAAAAGACTACCTTGTTGTTACTGACATTAGAGTATACCTTGTCTCTGTACAGGTAGTTTGATGATCTTTCATGGGAGTAATGCTGTTTATGACTATAGAGATAAGTATTATAAACTGTGCATGCCTGTCTGAGAGAAGCAGAGGCAAACAACAAGACTTGTACCAACAAGAAGGGGAAGCCTCACTGTTGAGTGGCTCCTAAAAGGTAGGTAGCTGTATAACACTGCAAACGTGGTAAGGGAAAGCGTCACCAAGAGCTCTGCAAGCCCCACCGAATTCTGCTGGATTTAGTACTTTATTTTCTTCATGTTTAATTATAGGTGAGGAAGTGTCAAATTTTACCCTCTGGCAGACACCTCAGCCTGGGAAAAGACAAGTGTGAAGAGCATATAACGGTGATCTATAAACTCAGAAGCACTGTGAAAAGAATGAATACGGAATGACAGTCCACTGCCTCTCTCAAAACAAGAGCAAAGAGTTGGGTTAAGAGTAAACGAAAAAAAATACCTCTTCAAACAGCATCTTTGCCACTGGCTGTTGTAGGATGCTAGAAATTTGAATATCTTAAAAAATGCCTGAACAAATTATTACAATTCTTAAAAAAGGAATTCTATCGAGGGAGATTAAAGATAACATTGCCATTGAGGAAGAAAATGCAGGAAAGCATTCTGGAAAAGTCACAGCATCTGCCTGTCCTTTTTCTTGCACTGTTGAAGACAGGTTACTGGATTAGCAGAACCTCTAGCCATCCTTATGTTCAGATGTTATGGACATATATGTCACTGCAGCTATTTCAGCCATGGAAACACCTACACAGAAAATCTGCCAGAGTGATGGAAGAGATAAGGATAAGTAAACACACCAAGAAGTAGACATTGTTTAAATGCTGTATTCCACATGGCTCACTGTAAGCATACACAGGCTTTTTTTATTTACGTTCTATAAAATGCCTAATTGAACTGAATCTGAAGGACAGCACCTCTGAAAAGAGTGAAACGAGACATGTTTTATATTCTCCTACTAACTTTTGAATCTACAGAGTTTCTAGACAACGAGGTGGATAATGGTTCTGTCCAACAGCAGTGATCACACCAGAAAGCGTGCTAAAGTACAAACTGCTCCAGAGGTGATTGGCTCACTTTTTAAATGTATTTTACCAGTAGCTGACAAACTAAATTGAAGTCTCATTACTTAAGCACTCCAAGTTAAGTCAGTCAATTTTTTTCATGGTTAACAATTTTCTCATTAAATGTTCTAATTTCTTACAAATTGCACTAATAAAAGCAAGTCCTGCTGGTGTTTTCAGTGGTGGTGGCATTTTTTTTTAAATGCCGCCTTTTCATTGATGTGTTAAATTAAAACCCCAGGCACTACGAGGGTGCAATAAAAGTCTGTATTGTCAGAATGATTCCAGCATACTGTTTGAAATTATCAGACACTCTACTACTTCTTTTGCATTTAATTTTTTTAAAATCCTTTTCCATTTAATTGCACTGGCAGGCATCAGAAAAGACTTTTTCTTGCTACTGCCTGTGAGCTGCCTCCTTTTGAAATCTGTTGTAAGGAACCAAAGAAAACCCTATAATGTTTTACTGGGTACTGAAAGACTGTAATATATGTAGGAAACAGGTTACATGGCAACAATTTTTTAAGTCAGATTCTTCTAACATCTTGAAACAGCTTGGCTAAAGTTGGGTCTATCCAATGGGTCGCCCATAAATGATAGGCCAATGAGCTGCTGAACTATTCTGGCGTCCTGTGAGTTGCTCTTCAATTTTGCTATGGTCTCTCTAAATGGCCTGCGGGTATGGATCAGGATGATTTAGGCTGGATGTCTGGTGGACTTCTGGTCCAAATCCCTGCTCAAACCAGTCACTGTGGATCAATGCTCCACTGACTTGAGTTCCAGGTAGCTCCAAAGATGGAAAGTCTCCAAGTTCTCTAGGTCCCTCTTTCCGTGTCTGACTACCATCATGGTGATTTTTTTTTTTTTTCATAGCATCTAGTCCAAATTCTATTTGTTGCAACGCAGAGCTTTGCATCTCACTGTACCGCTATACCCTTCAAAGAAGAATCCGGCTTCATCTTCTCTGTGAAGCAGACATACAGAGAACTTCAAAGTGATTTTATATACCAAAGTATTTGGTTTGCAAATACTCTTCTAATGACTGAATCATTTTCATCAAACCAGTCACTGCATTTGGCCTACCTAGCAGTAGATCATGAACACCCTCTGAAATACACAAAAACATCCAATAAGCTAAAAATGAAGACAAACTGCAGACACATGCCAATAAAAAGTGAAAGTAAATACTCGTGTTTTTAAAAATTATCTTAAGTCTAAAAAGGTAGCTAACCATACACATTTCTACAGAAAACCATGCAATAAAATATTATCCTTGCAGTAGCTGTCAAATAAATTCCCATTGCAAAGCTCTTATACACAATTCTTTTATGCATACAAAGCATCCAGTGCAAAATCCAGTGTTTTACATTTTACTTAAGATGCTATCCACATACCACGGCAAAAGTGTGACACACACCTCAGGCACAAGAGAATATTTGGCAAAATCTACATGTGAAATTCTTGACACTATTTTTCTAGAAATATCCAGGAATAAAAATATTAAACTTGCTATAAATACAAAACTGAGAGTTTCATACAATTTGTCTCTGGACATTTTTTCTTATGACCATAAACTGTATAGTTGACATCGCAAATTTGTCTCCTCATTGACAATCAGTAAAATAAAAAAAGCTCATTCAGCTACAGGACTTCAGACATCATGTTCTCAGACAGGAGTCCTGTAAGATACAATGAGATCTGGCCTATAAACTTGCACAGAAATTTTACAAACCAAAGGAAATACTATGCATGTGTCAGCATCTTTTTTTTTTTTTTTTATCCCCCATTAAGCCATCCTAACTTCTACAGAAGCCTATGAAAATATAACACCCTATATCAGACACCAGAAACGCAGACACAGATGGAAACCTGTAAACAGTCGAACAGGATGAACTGGTAGTCATGTGACTACTCCTTTGGCATTACTAAGATGGCAAGCACTCACTGCAGTTGAAAGTCTTCTCTGCAGCCATAGCAATGAAGAAACTCATTGTACACCCTTGGGAGTAATGACTAGATTCTACTCGGGCAAACTAATCTATTTTATTTGCCTTCATTGACAAAAACGTCAGAAGCTGTTATCAGAAGACTGCTTTTTGTGGTGACTGTGCACTTGCAACCTGCTCAAAATAAGACCTGCATAAAATGACAGCTCTCTGGCCATGAATGCAAACAAGAAAGTGAAGATGTCTGGAGGGGAAACACAACACTAGCTACATAAGCAATCAACATTAACCAGTAAGTTGACACCATCACACACAACTCACCACATTAAGCTGTAAGTGGGTCCCTACTGTAATAAACTACACAGATGTCAATTTAAACCAAAGTTGATTACTGTTTCAAGAATTGAGCTGCCAGTCTCGGAAAACCCATCCCTAAGACCCTTGACAATTTGAAACTCTTAGATTTTAAAAAAAAAAAAAAAAAAAAAAAAAAAAAAACATATTAGTGACCCAGTTCTCACTAACAGAGAATGCATTGCTTCTCCTGCTCTGGTCTGCTGTGGGATGCAGCAGCAGGCAGGGGCTGTCTAACTTGCACTTAGGCTTCTCCTATGAATGGCACAAACCCCGATCACCAAATCCCAGTGAGGCTACTGCAGGAGATGCATTGGTACTCATTTTTTGATGATAAATATGCCATCAGGACTTCTTACAAGCTGCTTTAAAAAAAAAAAAAAAATCCCTTTGCACACTTTGGTCTTGATAGCTTTACAATTTTGGTGAGAGACTTGCTGTGGGCTGAAGAGAATGTGTGCCATTAACCTGAAGCTTAATTAAAAAGTCACTGTACTGTCAGTATTTAAAGTACAATTCTTCCTATTGCTACAAATTCTCTATTTACCAAAAAAATCCACCCTGAGGCAAACAGTTGAAAGCCCTTTCTCTTCCCTATGGAGGCACTCTGTTCCTATTTTGTGGGGAGGGGAGGAAGGCGGAATTGTAGAAAGATGTAGGCTCTATTCGGTTTGGAAGACTATACTGAATGCTCTTTTTATATAAGAAAGCAGAAAAGTAGGATGCAACCTAATAGTTCTCCTGTCTGCATCCTGACACATATGAGGTATATATAAGGTGGGGTTTTTTTTCCAATAAACTATTTGGATGCCACAGATTATTATGTCTTTCCTGTGAAGCCATTTTACATTTCCCATGTTCTAGCAGAGGTAAAAAAAGTTTCATCATTAAGTATGACATAAAATTACACAAAAAGCCCCTCTGAGAACCATTGAATAGTTTTAAGGCAGAATTTACTATTTACATAACCAGAATGTAATACAGCAAGCCATTAAAAGCATGTCTGTAATGTTTTATGTATTAAGCTACCTAAAAGGCTCTAAAGCAGAAAAGGGATTATGCAGAGGAAAAAAATAATATGCAGAGCATGTTTTTATTTATAGTGGCTTCTTTCTCTCCTTTAAATGGGTGAGTGCACTGCATTCTAACTACACCTTAGAATTACAGAGCAGATTATACATAAAATAAAAGCAGATTGCTCAAAATTTCAGAAGCCACCCAAACATGTATTGCAGTTATCTTCAGAACACCTACCAAGTGGACATATTTAAGCACTCTTTAGTTAAATCATCTTCAAGGATAATCACTATACTTATTTCTGCCTTAAAGCTTTCCTACACGATAAAATTAATTACCATAATGAAGTAGTCAACTGCTTCACAGTTTTTGTATTCTAATATATCATACAATGCTTTATTACTGCATGTTAATATAGCTGAGATTTGATGATACAATTCCAAATATTTTTTCAATAAACCATTTCTTCTGGATCTAATGCAAAATCCAGGTAAAAAGTTGGCTAGCTGGCTTATAGGTCTGGAAATTCTGGAGAGAAAAAGCTATGTAGGCTTTAACAGATTGCATCACAAGTCAATATACTACTTGACACACTCCTCAAACTGTGTCCAAAGGGACCAAAGGCCTTGTTGAAATATCCAGCCCCTCACTTCAGCACCTCTGCAAATCTTTTCCTTTGAAAAGAATGCTACGCTACTGGCCATCCGGTAGATGAGGTTTATCTTGCTATATCCTTCAAATCATCCTTTAAAAGAAAAATAGACATCATTCATCTTATGCATCCTTTTTAAAATACCTTTGGGATTACATATATCTCTGTATAGCTATTCCAGTAGGGAAATAACATACAAACAAATAATTCCTTTGCATTTCCAGACTTAGAGCATGCAAGACTGTGCTTTGTATTCTTGCTCACCTCTGCATCAAAACTCTGTCTTGCTGTGTACTGAGAATAGATTCAGTGCACACAGAGGCTACTCTCAAGAGTCACATACTACCTGCTTGTTAAACCCTAAATTCACCCGTGCTTTCTTTTGCTCACAACAAGCAGTTAGAAACAATCTTTGCATGTAAAGATTTAAATGCCAAGCATCAGATACTTATTTCTTCATAGAGCAGAGTAAGCAGACAGCAGCACTGCGTGCAGCCAACAGCCCTCCACCTCAAGCCAGAAGGACCCCGTGAAGCCAGATGAGAAGCTGATACCCAGTTTGAATAAGGCATTCAGGCAGTACTAAGGCATCTTCTGTTAGAAACACCTGAGGAGTTGCTCAGAGGCCTCAATGTAGCTGTCTAGTTCCATCTTACACAAACACAGTTACCTGAGACCTTCAAATGGGGAAGGCAAATATGGACATGGGAATTATGAGTGACCCCTTTCTTTGCTGAGTGGCACTGGAAGCTAAGCAGTAAACTCCAAAGCATCTCTCATTGCATTAGAAACTTATGTTTAGACAAATGGATTGCATTTACTGAACCCTGAAGATGCTACCAAATATTATTAAGATAGAGAAAAGTCATTTACCATCTTTGAAGTCAGCATTTTTCTGCTTCACCAGAATTCTGAAGTCTTCTGCTGGGTTAATGCTGCCAACCTACAAAAGGTCCAAAAATCATACAATCGTCTGCCGACATCCGTCTCTTCTTGCGAGGCCACAAGAATCTTTAAATTTCTCTTTATTTTAATATGGAAACAGAAGCTCTACACTTCTCTGCATGCAGACTCAAAACGTGTTAAGGTGCAGTACTCCTGGCAAAGGTTAGTTATGACATGAGCAAGATGAACTTAATACGCTACACTGCTATAAGCTGACCACATTCTCTGGGGCTTAGAAGCCCAGTAATTCAGGCTACCTGCTAGTTCAGCTTTGAGACTTTCTGTAGCACAGACCTCTCGCTAATCTTGACAGATGCTTAGTGAGGAATGGGAGCTCCCAGGCATGTGGGTACACAATCATTGGTTTGCCGCTCCAATAGGAAGCTCAACATCAAAAGCTTGCACCCAGTTCATCTACGCTTTCTGGCCCAGACATCTTAAAGCTGAAGCTCTAAACAGGCATATAAGTGCAGAAACCTTACAAAGGAATGAAAACCTGGTCAAATATAAATAAACAATTACTGTATAAACAGATACAGTAACTTTAGGGGGGAAAAAAATACATTGCTTAACATTTCCTTTCAGGAACCAAAGTTCTCCTAAGTTTATTTTAAGTTTTTATGCTTTGCTATCAAAATAATTGTTTGATCTTTCAATAAGCTTGCTTGGTCCCTTTGTGTTTCTTTTAAAACTGGCAATACCACTTTTCAGGAAATATCAGGAATTTATATTAGGAGTACAGAATATTTAAATCTTTTTAGATTTTAAATCTTTATTTAAAATCTCAATCATGCATTTTAAAAAACAACCTTAAAGGACAGCACATTTGAAACCAAATGAAGTTATCTCAATATTAAATTACTTTTTTTTCTTGCAATATGAAAAAACAAATAAAGGAAGGTGCACAACTACGATACAGACTTCATCTACCCATGTGCACAACATCTGGAATTAAGCTTGACCTAGCAGAAAGATGAAACCAAATTTGTAATTTAGAACTCCAACCAATGCAGAGAACAGTCTCGAAAATCACAGCAATTCCTTTGATTAAATATACCAGAGGCAACTTCTATGTTGCAGATGATATGAAAAAGAGCAAGAACAAAATTCAACCACTGAACCCCAATTCTGAGATTCTGTTTTCTTCATATCCTCAGGCTTGCCCTTTAGAGTTTTAGACATCGGGAAAAAAATTTGTCCTAAAATATCCAAGACTGACGGTAACTTCTGCTAACATCCGCCTAAGGGCAGAGAAAGTTGTCTTTACAATCTCGAGCAGAGAGTCTCAAATCTACAAGGAGACAGTATTTCAGTCATGTTTCCGCTAGAAACACTCCTTTTATCAAGAATTATGTATATTCACTATAATACCCTTAGAGAAATTAATCTCCCCCTTTAATAATCAGATTTGTAAAAATATGCTTACAGAGGTGACACTGCCTTCAGCAAGTTTTATGATGCTAAAGCTACCTTCCTCATCTTCAGTTTTTGGTCTCTTAGGGTTGGGTTCATCTTCATTGCTGCAAATGAGAAGGACAAAAATGAATATAAACCCTTAAACTGTCCTGCCTCCTAAGTAGGGAGTCAGTAAATTAATGAAATATACACAGAACACTAGAAAAAACTTCATTATATAACCATTCCAAAATTAACACTAAACGATGCCTCATTTTTCCCCACAGCTTGCACAAAGCAGACAGTAGAAACAGAGATCAAACCTTATCTTAGCATTAAGCAGAGGCACTGCTTGTTGAAGGTGCATGATTATTCATGATTATTTCAGGATTGAATTTACTTATCCATGTCTTCTCAAACTTTCTAAATATACAATATCTCCAGTCACTTTATTTGGAACCTGTATATTGAGTTAACCGCGATAATTTACAGTATATGACTTCCTGATGTACAGTATATTACATGAAGTTTGGTATTCTCACCAGATCTGTTCTAAACATGAAACAGCAACTAAAACTTAACATTTAGGTAAGAAATTCATTTCCCCTTCAAAAATTATCTGCTAGTTCCTGTCCTGGAATTGATAGCTACTACAAACCTGTTTACGCAGTGACTTTTGACCCATACTGTTCATCAGCATGGCAGCTTTATAAACTTTCACTTACAGCAGTCAAAACCTGCTAGACAAACCCCAATTAAGTACATAAAAACGCTCTTAAAAAAATTTAAGCTACATCTCAAAATAGTTTTCAAAAGACTATTTGCTATTTTTAAAAAGTGAGTTGTGATTTTAGGCTACTTTCTCACTTTGTCCTCACAGGTAACACATACCAGTGTGCGCATTCAAACTAGGAACTTAATTGTAACATCTCACATGCTGAACTTTAGAGCACATCTTGGCAACAGAAGAAAATCCAGGAAATCAATCACAAAAGGGGAAGAAAATCAGACCTTGTTGTTCTGTGTCACTTAATGCGACAGGCTACTGACACAGAAGAATCAATTTCAGTTTAAGAATGACTGAAAGCTGCTCAGCGATCTAAATGGCAGTATTTGTGTTCAAGGAATGCCCAAAGATGTTTTTCTTAAACATTCTACTACTGCAGCGAAAAGAAGAAACTGCTTGACGATGTAGGAACAAAGCCAGAGATCCTGGACTAGGTGCCGCTTTCCATCCTACAAGGTTAGAACTGGTATTAAAAATTGCATTGCATGTTACAGAAGCAATCAACTATGAGCAAGGCCTTGTACAGTCTTCCTTTTTACTTTCTATAGCACACTCCTCCCCTACTTTACAATCGGTGTCTATCCCACTTAGTTTGAGCAAATAGACTTGGCTGGGTGATAGTACCAACGCAGTAGCAATCAAGCATTTATTCTTCATATTTGCAGCACATATAAAGTAATAACAGCAGCAACAACAACAAAAAAAAAAATCTTAAAAACTGTTCAGACCGTAGATGTTCCAGGCAGAGTCCATAACAGTTTGATTTTTTCAAGACATCCACATTTACTGCACAGCAGATAATAATGAAGCTGCTTTTCTTTTGATTTGGTATTCAAAATGAAAGCTACGGAACAACCTAAATCAAGCATGCTGAGAAGGAAAACTCGTCTTTACAGCTAACAAAGCTGTAAAAAAACATTTACTCTAAACTAAATTAGATCCTCTGTTACTCTTATTTGAACTATTTTATAACTACCAGTAGGACAAACTGTTTGACCAGGAGACAGTAAGCAATGCAACAGGTTGCCCACAGAGGACGTGCTGTTGCCATCCCTGGATGTTTTCAAAACCAGACAGGATGAAGCCCTGCGTTACCTGTTGAGGTCTCATAGGTGACCCTGCTTTGAGCATCAGGTTGAACAAGAAACCTCCTGAGGTCCCTTCCAACCCAATGGATTCTGTGACAACAAATACAGACATGAGGAAGCTACAGACTGGTTCCTGGTGTGTCTTGCCCCATAACAGTAAGACCACCGCCACTGACAAAATACTCCAGACATACTGTGGTATCACAATATTCTCCATTTATCAGTATTTTTTCAGTATGTAGCTCATTGATCTTATGTTCAAAAGACTCTGAGCCTGCTTCATCCAGTAAAATGAATCCGAAGTGTAAAAAAAGTTTGAAAAACAAATCCATAATACATCTCCAACTTACTTGTCTTTGAAGATGTCTTGAGCAGTCTTCTCTTCTTTTTTCTTGCCAACCTCCTTCAGGGGGAAAAGTGCTTTTACTTTTTCAAGAGGAGCCTGACACCTTTCTTTTACCACATGGGGCATCTCCAGCATCTCCAGAAGGTGCTGTTCAATTGGCGGCAATGGCTCATTGGGGTGAAAAGCCTTATGCTGCAAACACTGCAAGAAACAATTTGAGCAAAGAAAAACTTTTTGTTCATGTGCTTTTAATATCATGCCTGTATGCCTGTCACCATATGGTACATGCAAAATATCTTCAATATTAAAGAAACTATCTTCCTATTGCTGACAAATATTCCAGCTCACAAGTGAACTGAAAGCCTCATGATCAGCAGTTTAAGGAGATTAATAATGATATTAAACAAAAATACTGATGCAGATGGAAGTTCCCACGCTCACTGTAATGAGTTCTATGAAAATTACTAGAAAAATCCCAGGAATGAAAGAGTCATCTGCATCTATTCAGCTTTTTAACTTCACTTTACCTTTAAAATGCAGTTCTATTATGAAACAGTCACATGGCAGAGATTTCTGTATGTTCCAAAATTAGCCAACAAGATATATATCCCAATCATGTATTCCAGTTATTGTCACAGTTTATTGTCCCGCAAAGAAATATTTCTTCTCGATCAATAAAACTTAGTATGCATACAATAGAAATTTTCACCAGTTTAAGAGCAAATGGAAAATAAGAAGTTAAATGTGCACAGGTGAGGCATAGAATATAGGTATGTTTGCAAATTAGCTTGAAAAGAGTGAGGGAACAACAGGGCCTGACAGATGTACATCAAAGTTGGAACAGATGGTAGAAGCTGCAGAGGAGAAGGTTTTTTCACCAAAATGTAAAGACAGTGCACACAGTCAGGGAGCCAAGCGGAGGGAAAGATGAGGTTAATGAGGCAGGCTACAGAAATTCCACTGAGAATTCTGAAAACAAAGTAGGTATCTCTTAAATGTTGTGAAGTGTGGGACAGCAGTAGAGATGTGTATGTACATCTATATATACACACAGCTATTAGTGCATGAACAGACATACATAAAATCACAATGTATGTGGGAGAATAATTTTTCCAAGCCTTTCTACAGTACTGGGTGAATTAGACACAAGTGTGGAGGTAACTTAGTAAACTAGGAATACAGCAGAAATTTGCTCCCCTCTTATCTGTCAGACATGACATTAATTTAAAAAAAAAAAAAAAAAAAAAAAAAAAACAAAACAAACAACAAAACCAAAGCAAAAACCCCCTCTATTCATGCTGAAAAGCTGCCAATAAAGAGAATCCAAACCATATGCTACACATCAATACTGATGTGCTTTCATGCTGCCATTAAGATTCCAATCCATATTAGAGCATACTTTCAAAAGGAGGCAGTCGTACGAGGCTACTGATTTGCAAACACTTGTAATGATTTAAGACATAATTATTTTGAAAGAGAGTAAAAATGTTGCTGGAAGCTGCAGTAACAACTCTTGAGATACAAAACCCAACAATATTAAAACAACATTAGGGGGCTGGATTAAACCCACAAAGCAAAAAACCTAACCCCCCTGTTGTGCATGTGTTTTTCAGGCTTTTGCATCTGAAATCTGTGTGTCCAGCTGCAAGAGCCGAGCAGACTGAGCAGCCACAGCCTCCACTGGTTCCTGTTTTTAGAACAGATGACGACCTCTGAAACCCAAGATGGCAGGTACCATCAAAACTCAGGTGCTAAATGGCGATGAAGTTGAACAGACTTAACCTGAAGTTTCTAATCCCCAACTGTTCCTTTTACCCTTGCTTCCTCTTCCTTCTCTGCCCAGCAAGAACCACTACCACCATCACTGGCTAGAAGGCCACCCATGCTGCTGCTGGCTTCCAGACTCACCATTCTATTCACGTGTGTTGTTAGCATGTTGTTAGCCTCCTTGCTCTTCCAAATTTCCTTATATTTGCAGGCTAGAGATGTAGCAAGTTTTCAGGAACAGGGGCCACACTTAGATACTGGATGCAATGGATGTAATGAAGTGGGCTTTTGACATAATGAATTCCATGATAAGCAATGGCATAAATGCACGAACGGACAAGAATTTACTGTAAGAATGCATCCTGCCTTGTTCCTTTCCACACAGCATCTAGTAATATGCTTTTGTTAAAAACACATTTTGGCAAATCTATAAATCCTACATGAATTCAATAGCTTTTAAAGCCTTAGAATATGGGAGGCAGATTCAGTTATCTAAAAGATAAGCATCTAGTCTATACCAGCCACCTACTCCCGCTACACAACCACAACTATCATGTACTTATGATCTCTGAAACAAGGAGGATCGATTACTTTCCCAACTTTCTTTTTTCATGGATTATGGAATAGGCTTGGACAACTCATCTTATGCTAGTGAGCTAGCTTTTGGGTGGTTGAACCTATGTGAACTTAATCCCAACACAAGCTTCTTGGAGTTCATTTCACACCTAGTTTGTGACAATTTCAAAGTGACCTTGCAACAGATCCACTACATTGAACCAAAGGTAAGATTACTTGTTGCTGAAAGCCTTTACAGACTTTGGTGAGAGACCTCCTGTCCCCCCGTTGCTCTGCCTTTTGAAAGAACATCACTACCACTTACACGTCCTCTAAGGTTGCTTACATGTGGTCTAATGAGCCATTAGAGCATATGTAGCTGCAGACTCCATAGCTGGATCCCATGAACTAAGCGATGCTGCAGGCCACCATCCCCACAAACCTTCCCCCAGGTTGTCACAGTACAGAACAATCATTGTTGAGCAATTTGTTTATTTGCCTATCAAATAAAATGCTCTCCATTCCCCAAAAGTCTTGCGTGCTTCAGATCCCTGTATTGAAGCACAACACCTTAAAACAATGACATTGGAAGTCTACCACCACAAAAGCTATGGAAGTTCACTTAAGCATTTCTGTAAGCAAGGAATAACAGTTGAAACTCTGGATGTAGGATACTCCTCATCCTCCATTCCAGCAAGCATTAGCAACTCCTTTCCACCCACTCTGTCATTTCCTGATACTCACCACTACTTCCAGAGGTATCATTTAGCTTGATGTTTCTGTTTTAATTCTGGCTCTTGTCACTTACCGTTCAAAGTATCTTCATGAGGTAACACAGCAAGGAAATGAAGGAGTTCATCCTTTCTTCATATATATATTTTTTTTTTCCAAACCATCTGTCCTGGTTTCAGCCTGGATGGACCCCAAATGATGGGGCCTGTTAGGGTTGTGAACAAGGACAGTCCATGTACCAGGTAGATATCAGAAAGGTGGCAAAACGGCAGGTTTATACTGCCCTGGTTTCAGCCAGGACAGAGCTAGTTTTG
>KL274943.1:5618-21106 GCA_000699545.1 Podiceps cristatus
CTCTGTACTCTTATTTTTTTCAGGACGATCCAGCAATTCCAGATTCACAACGTCAGTGCATTAAGCGCACATACCGAATCTCTGCCACAGTCTGCCCGGAGGTTGTCTTCACCGTCTAAGGAGACAACAAAGGTGAAAAAACGTTAGAGGCTGCATTCAGTCTCATGAAGTCTTGCTGCAAAATACAACCGTATCATTTTACAGTTTTTCTGCTGGTACCTAAGAAAACACTATTATGTCCCGTTCAATCTCCTGCCCCGCCCCAAAAAGCCGCACAGAGGGAAGAGGGGCTCTGAGTGCATCGCTCAGGTGTCCCCTACCTCTGCCACGGGCTCCGCGAGTCCATGCGGCCCGTAGCACTCCTGGTGACCTTGGATTTGGAGAAGACCCCGAGGAGACGGCTGAGGCCCTCCAACCGTCCCTGCCCTCGCCCACCGCTCCTCGGAGGTGCCCCATGTGCTTGGGGTCGGGACCGGTGGTGTCGAGCAGCCACCTGAAGCCAGGCAGAAGCACTGCAGCCTCACCCTTCATGCCGCTGGGTCTTCTTCTGTGCTTTTTTAAATCCTGAGATTTTGGGGTTTTTTCACTTTTTCTGTGCCTGGGAGCATCAGGGGACTCGATTTGTATAGGGCTTTTTTACCCCAAAGGACACCCTACTTTTGGTCTACAGGTTTACTGCAATTCTGTTCCTCTCCAGTGCAGAAGAGGAACCACCAGGAACTTCTGTTTCCAACAGCACTCTTGAAAACTGTCATTTTAGGCTGTGCAGAGGTTGCTCTGGGGCTCAGGAATTCAAAAATGTTCAAATGAGCTCCGCATTGACAGCGTTATTGGTGCCCCTCCTAATCTTACAAAACATACTAAACCATAGAGCAGTATTTTGATTAAATTCTTCAACTTTCCATGATCCTAGACACTGTTTTATGCATGACCTTGAATGCACATAACCAGAAATTTTCAATTCATAGAGACCTTCTCTTTGTAAAATACGGTAAGCGCATCAGGAGCGGATGTCTAAGTAACAGCATCCAAAATTTAATCAAAGATTGCCTTGGACAACTGCAGAAAGTCAGAGTCTCCCTCAGCGATATAACTTGCCAGAATGTTCATTGCAGAGGTTGCCAGATAGGTGACTGAGTACAGAGGCTGAAATTACTTCCCTGGGCTTTCCTTTGTTCCAGGGAGGTGCTAAAGTTTTCAATATTACCGTTTATTATATGTTCTTTTAGTCCACAGCAGCTCGGGTCAGGCGCGGTGGTGCCCAGGGTTGGGACTTTCACTGAGGCAGAGGAGACAACATGCCCCAAAAAGAGGATGCCAAAGATGCCCACATCCCCAGAAAAAAAAAAAGAACCAAAAAAACCAAAAACCAAAAAAACAAACAAACAAAAAAAATAAACAACGTACAGACAAGCAGGGCCGGGAAGGTGATGAGGAGCAAGTTGTGGAGGTCTTGTTGGGAAAAGCCCCCCACAAACACAGACCCTGGCAGAACTCTACGCGTGGCTCATTCTAGTCAGCATGACTGCCAGCTTTCCTGTATACAAACGGAGGAAGCGAACTCGTTTAACCAACCACCATTACTCATGGCAAGCCCTTCAACCATCAACGCCGGGGGTGCCTCGGATGCCACCCTGACCTCTGCTACGCGGCTCCTCCCGGGAGGGCAGCCCGGAGCTCCAGCCAGCGCCTCCATAAAGCCAGCTAAGTCCGTTTTTCTGTCTCTCAGACAATATTGCCTGAAAACACCAAACGTAGTCTGGAAGGTGTTAGCAAATGCATGGGAATTTGGATTTCTTTATGAGCCAGTCAACACATAAAATCACTCACGCTCTGCAAGAAGCTAGTTTGCTCATCTGGCACGCAAAATCTCCCGCGTGTTCAGGATCCAAACGCGGTTTTGAAGAATAAGCTAAAATGCAACAGTTTGCATTGCGAGACCTCAGATACCTTAAAGATTTACATCCGCTGGCCCCCGATCTCTGCTCCGCACTCGCTTTTACGGGTGCTCTCACCACGCCGGCAGCGCCCGCATGAGCTGCCTGCGCCGGGGCAGAGCGCGCAGCAGCACTAACGCGGGCGGCAGCGCAGCTGCCAAAGCCCAGCAGCGCGAAGCAGCGCGTAGCATGGGAGCGGGCAAACATCTCAGCCGGCAAACAGCAGCCGCAGCAACCTGGAGCGGCAGAGATGGGGAGCGCAGAACTGTCCTCTTTGGGTCTTCCCTGCACAGCTATCCAGGAAGCATAGGATGTTTCATCTAGAAACCGCTACTTTATTAGTATTCCACCCTAAACAGGCATTGAAGCAACTTGATGCTAAGAAGGATGGACTTAACAGAGCATTCATTTTTTTCTACCTTTTTTTTATTATTATTTTTTTTATTTTTTCCTCAGCACCTAGGCTGTTTCAAATTAAAGAGAATCCGGCTTCAGGAGGCAGTGCTATTTTAATCATTCCAATGTGTCCAGTACGGGAGATGAACTCAAAAGGTGAATATTAAAAGTAGTTGTGGAATTCAGTCATTTCACGAATGAACACATAATAGCCAAAGGCAAAACCGGAAGGCAACTTCACTTCCAATCAGTGTTTTCATTTTATTGAAACCAGATTGGAATTCCTGGAAAGAAGCCTACATATCACATCTTTAATACTAATTTTCATATACTCCAGTAAAACTGTCAGGGTGAATCAGTTGTTGAAGAAAGCTTCCTGTATAATTTACAGATGTACCTCCCTGTAGCCTGCAATTTCGTCCAGAATCAGAAACATGGTTTTGATCACGCTCACAGATTTCCTCTCACCTGTACAGGTTTTCGTTGGCTCTAATTTGATTATTAAAATTGGATGTTTTATGGCAAAGCTGGTGATAAAAGTAAGCCAGCTGCTGTCCTCTCAGCAAGGCTTTACTTTGTACATACACACCTATATCTATCAGAGGTGACGCATGCCCCTACACAGATATACTCCCCCAAATTCATCTTTTTAGGATGAAATAACATTCAGAATGCGAACCGCTCCGTCTATTCGGTGCAAACATCTTCATTTCTCCAAAAACATCAAAGGATCGGTAAGCGGCAGAGGATTTCCAAAAACAGATAAATATAACACTTGGATGGTGACTGTAAGAGCCTTTTCTCCTAAGCTCCACGCTAAACCCGGCACGTTGTTTGTTTGAAGCGGAGTCCAGCGAGGCTGCGTGGCCGCCGGCCACCGCGGCCGCTTCCGGAGCCGCTCCGTTTTGCACTGATAGCTGCTCTTTTTGTTTCCCCGTGAGCTGCCGGCCTGCCAAGACCGCCTGCCAAATCCCTTCCCTGCAAGCACGCGAAAGCAAGAAGGGCGAGCGGGCTCGCGAGCCCCCGTCTCTTCATTCCCCCAAGTGCTGCTGGAGGAAGCGCCGCATTATCCCCGCGCTGCGGAAGGAGGGATGGGGTCGGCAGCGGGATGCGGGGGTCATTTTGCAGGGCTGTTGTAGCGGTATGTCCGCACTGCTCGGCTTTAGGTAGTGTCAGCACTTCCATTAAAACTCCATCAGTTTGGCCTTTATAACTCATCTGTAAAAATTTGCTCAGGCTGCAGGAACTTGGCAAACAAGGAGTGCGTTGTGGGGTTTTTTTTCCGTTCCCCCCTGCCCCCAGTTGTTAAAAAAAACATGGTTTGGCTGCTTTTTAAGCATCTTTTGACACATGTATAAAATGTTTATTAGTTTTAGACATTTCTGTGCTTGTAAAACTCAAAATTATCTTCATTATAAAAAAAAATGAAATTTAAGGAAGCTGGAGGGCATCTCTGGAGACTTCGATTCAAATCCTGACGAGGCCACAAGCATAAATAAGAGCTTACTTGTCTCAGACTAGTCTCCATTCATGTGCTTCACAAAACCAGGGCTCTGCGTTGGCGGGGAGGGGGGAAGCTCTCCCCTGCGAGCCCCCGGACGAGCGAGGCAGCACCGGGAGAGCCGCAGAGCCACGGGCAGGAGGTGGTACGTCTCAGCCTGCTTGGCAAAAGAGCCCGTTGTCTCCTCCACGTGTTTTAGCATCATAGCATCCAGCCAAAGGGGAAAGAAAAGCTGAGCGGAACGTTGAAATCTAGTATTAAATATCGCGTGCTGTCCTTTAACCACCTAATTGTGGGGGAGGGAGGCGAGAAAGTGCAGGAAAATAGCTGAGGAACAAGTGTTTAAACAGCCAAGTATCACATGCAATGTGTTCTTTCAGCTGAAACCCAGTTTCGGCTCTTGGGGGATGAGAATAAATAGCGCTCTCACACTGAGTTGGGTATTAATGCCCCGGCTGGACCCAGCTCCCAGCACCCTAATACAGCAGGAGGCTCCCATTCCTGCCTAACACTACGCAACTGAATAGCCCTACCCCAAAATAAGGCAGAATTTCACCAATACAGCTCTTCATACCGCGTCTGGGAGGTGGAGCAGCAGGGCACGCTATGTAGATCTCCAAATGTCACGCTTAAGACAGCAACAAGCTCAGCAAGGCCATTTTCATCTGCTTGGCAATGCTCAGCTATACGCTGCAATATGCATACGCTGACTTCTTTGTATTTTAAGTTCTGTCAGTACCATCTAGTTCATTGCGTGATTTTTAAATTTTCTTTCCAAATATAGAATGATTTTCCTCTTTTCAGTTTGAAAAAAAAAAAAAAAAAAAAAAAAGCGGCGCTTTAAAAATGTATCGGTACAAGTCTGGGTAGCAAAGTGGGTTAATGCACCAGCATTTCACCTCCAGAGGCTTGGTTTCGAGGTTGGGTTGGGTGTCTGCTTGTCACATCACGGTCTCTCCGCTCCCTGGCACACACGGCAATGCCTGCACGCAGGCAGTCCATGGCTCGGGTAAAAAAGCAGCTCATCGCAGGTCAAGACCGCAGCATAATGTAAGAAACAAGGTTAGAAATGACATAAACTCTGAGCGCCCAAATGAGATTCAGCCATTTCTCTAGTCAGCAGATCCATGTATTAAAAAGTATATGGAAGATGAGTAGGGGGTTTGTCTGTTTGACACACTGATGTTTGCAAACACATACTAAGTCTATTCAAAATCAGCAAAGCATGCAAACATACCCCGAGCTTCAAGGCTATGCTTAAGCACATAGTTGAACGAATCTCATATCACTTAAAAAAACCCATAAACTTTTCATTGTTCGCATTGCAAAATTAACTTTGCGCTCCTTAGCATCAGACAAAAGCTGATCGTTGAATTAAATGGCTTGTATTTCAGCTGGAGAGAAGAAAATAATTCAGACTCACAGGAAATTCAAAACCAGTATTTCCCACCTTGTTTGCACTAAGCAAGCCAGTAATACTCCATATCTTAATCTCTCCTTCCTCTTTTTTATATGTAAAATTTATCAAGACACCCATATGGACACACTGAACCTCCAGCAAGAAGATTTCTAAGTTTCTCTCCCCTTTCTTTGTCTCAGTGCCTTACAGCTAAAGCCGTTTAGAAGGCATCATCTCAGCACATAGCTAGGGAAAGTGAGGCCTTTTAAGCTGGTGGTGACCAACGTGGTACCTACACCTTGGGTGGTGGGGTGCTGGGTAAGAACCTCACCGAGCACCTTCGGGCAGCCCAGGCCAGGAATGACAATATTCCACGTCTCCCCTGGAGCTCTCCCCCACGGTACGTGACAGACACGTCCCAGTAGGTATCCAGCACTCCCTGTGGAGTGGGAAAAAAAGGAAGATATTGTTTATTCCTGTCGTGACAGTTGGAAATCAAGAATTTTTAAGCATCCCCAGACTATTATTACGGCTCTTTTACGGCCTGCCCGAGCCTTCTCCCAAACCCAGCCTCGCAGATCCACTGGGCCATACAGGTCCCATTTGATCCCAAGGGATTTTCTTCTACTGGAGTCTTCCAGGCATTGTTCTAGGGTTACTCCTCGAAAAGCCCAAAACAAAGCCTATTTTTTCTACTCATATTTCTAATTATTTGTCTGGAGAGGAGGGGGCTGAGGGGAGACCTTCTCGCTCTCTGCAGCTGCCTGAGAGGGGGCTGGAGCGAGGGGGGTCGGTCTCTGCTCCCCAGGAACAGCGACAGGACAAGAGGAAACGGCCTCAGGCTGCTCCAGGGGAGGTTTGGGTGGGATATCGGGAACCATTCCTTCCCCAAAGGGCTGTCAGGGCCTTGAATTACATTTCAAAATTACGTTTTATCTCGATCCCTAAAATTTACACAAAGTGATATGAAACTTTTTTATATATATGATACTGAATCCCCAGTGACAAGCCTGTGACAGGCAGGGACATCCCCATTACCAATCCAAGGGCATTCAGTGTGGCACAGCCCTGAACACCTTCTGAAGTAACTCTTCCATGCTGAGAGGATAAAAGAAAAAAGCAAGAATATTTCTGTGTAATAATATGGAGAATATAAAAAAATGCAGATGTATTGGAAGTTTAGCACAAGTCCCTAACACATAGCATTCACAACAGTGCTTCTTGCAGCATTTTTGTTTCACCGAATCATAAAAAAAAATCTTCAGTACCTGAGTGTGGTGGCAAAGTCCCCAGCAGAGTCTCAGACCTATGCATCAGTTCATTTTGTCCAGGTACCTTCTATTTGGCATTTCCTTTAAATTTATCTTGGGGGCAGTCCTATGAACTATCTTGGACTTATGAACCTGGAACTAAGATGATTTACATCAAATGAAGATCTGAATTATTGCCACAGAGGTGACAAACTCCCCACAGCAAATTTGATCGGGAAGATGGTGACGACTTAGGTGTGGGATCTCCATGAGCAGATCCACATTTGGGCTGATTAGAATGGCATGAAACTCAGAGTCCCTAAAGGAAACAAGCAGCTTTCTTGTCTCCCTTCCTCTTCCAGATTATCAGGGGCTGCCCCAGACCCCCTGCCATGTGGGGCATGGAAATCCCGTTGTAGCCGTAGCACAGGACAATATTTCTCACTACGGGTTGAGGTGACTCGTGTTTCATTTGGACTACGCAGAGGTACGCACTTGGCTGGTGGTACCAGGGAAGGACATTTTTCCACACACATCTGGGAGCTGGCAGGGAGCAAGGATGCAGGACCAGCACAACAGTGTTTATCATTATGATCCCAAGACTAAGATTTTTAAATTGCCTAAAACAGAATCGCTCTACACAGCCAGTCTATGTGTAAGCTGGAGTCCCACCAGGGAAAATCTGATGGAAAGACAGAGCTAGTTCGACTGTCCCCATAGCTCTTACTGGTCTGATAAGGAGAGACAAGTACAGAGAAGGACAAGAATAGAGAAAGAAAGAAATAAAGAAAGAAAGGGAAAAAAAAAAAAAAAAAAAAAAGAACGGACAAAGCTTCGAAAATGAACCAAACAATGAACCAGAGCCTGAAAAAAAAAAAAAAAAAAAGCACGATGACAGATTCCCTCTGACAGGAGTGACCAAGGAACCCAAACCTGAGATGGACTGAGAAACACCTTCAGGTACAGGAGTCCAAGATTTCATTTGAGCATCAAAGTTCATAATGGCTAAAAGGATGGATCCTGGAAGTCATTTGTTGGCAGAGGTAAGAATTTGGATCCCAAGGTACAATCCTTAAATGTTTACTCATCAAACTGAGGACTCCACATGCCTGGCAGAGAAGCAGAGCAGCAGACCTATAACCTCCAGCGTCATTTCATCACTGTGGAAACCTATATTCCAAGAGATGATGTTTCCTGTTAAAATAAAGTAGCCGTCATTTCCTTGGAGGCTCTGAAAGCGCAACCAAAAACCTCTTCAGTGTGAAAAGGATGGTTGGGGAGGGGTGACAGGAATCATTTTTTTTTGAAAAAAACAAAGCAACAAAAGCAAACAGGATTTTCTTAGTTAACTCCTTCTTCCAAGACCAGAGTCAAGTCTGCTCACCTGCATTTTGGTACTGGAGAAGCAGACAACTCCTGTTCCTTCTGCTTGCTTGGGAGACAAAGATGAAACCAGTCAAAAAGTGCATATCAGCGTTGCATCGTGGCCAGCGGCGTGCGATACAGCAGCGATTGTCCTGCTCCAGGTCAGCCCGAGCCTTGTTTCAACACGAAGGTGATGCATTGTCCGTCGGGAAACGGTGCCGGAGGACACAAGGTGCCATCCCCGGGGAGCAACCTGGAGGGCTCTTCCCGGGAAGGAGAGATCCTGCAGGATGGAGGGACGTGCCCGAGCACCACAGCACGTGCCCTCCAGCTGGTCCCACTTGCAGGAGGGGTGGCAGGGCTGCCCAGGGCCTCAGCCTCTGCCTCCAGCCTGTGGCTTTGGGGACTGAAAAGCTTTGGCCACCAGCGGCGACCATAAGATCCCCATTACACAGGAGAGGGAGACCAGAAGGACAGGCTGCAGCGTTGCCACCTTCGTTGTAGCCTTCACTGTAATTTGCAAACCTCAAGAGCTGCTCCTTCAAATTGCAACCGTTTTCCTCCCTTAATTTTGGTTTCCAGTGCCGAAAACAAGCTCGCCTGCGTCTGGCAGCAAGCACGGTGCCTTTTGGAGGGGGATGAGGCAAGTCTTTGTCCTGGCTCCGGAGGGCAGCCAGGGCAGAGGCTTCTTGATGGAAAGACACACGCCTCAAGAAGGCAACATTTTGTCTTATTTTCCCCTTTTTGGTTAGTGTCTAATAGCACACTTCAGGTCACCCAGTGCAGACAATTAAAATGAAAATCCCACAAACACCACAACTAGCTGCGGAAGGCTGGAAAGAAGGAAAAAATTAAAAATCACAAGGCTTATTTTCCAAAAATAAAATCTCTTTCAGAAAACATATCAAAACAGCCAGCACTCAGCACTGTGAATAAAATTATCAGACTCAATAAATATTTTATGCTCCCATTCTAATTGCCAAAAAAAAGTTAATTTTTGAAGCAAAGTTTTTTTTTTCATCTTTATTTTTAAACCCTTAACATAATGACTGAATGCCTAATATGAAATTGATAAATTTTTAAAAGGTTTCTTTGAAAAAATTCAAAGCTGAACTTCAGCAGAAGACCACAGGGAAGTCTATAATCTTTAGTCGGACGCCTGGCACACCACCGCTCCGGCCGGTGCCAGCACTGCATTCTGACAGAACAAGTGTTGCATGAGATGTGAAGGATGACTCCGGTCTGCCGAAAAACCCTGGAGCAGGTGTTCCTCATCCTCATTTGCAATGGAGCATGGCCCCTGGCTCAGTGAGCTGGAGCAAATGCGCTGGCAGGACCCATCATGTACCTGCGTGCTGAGATGCACTAATGATAATGGATGCAGGCCTATTAACCACCCCATTTGTAATGGCACACAACGCTGATTGCTCGGGGAGTGAGTCAGCGGCTTTCCAAGCGGGAGCGGGGAATGCCGGGAACCCATGATCCTTTGTGCATCCCTTCTGCTCTGCTGGGTGTACAACTCTGTTAGTCTTTATTTAATAATACAAATGAATACATGATTTGCTACATGATTATACATGAAGATAAGTCACTTTGGGCAGCGCAGCGTCAGCCTTGTTGTCTTGGGTTGCGGATCAGCTCCGCTCCTGCTTTTTTTGTTTGTTTGGTTGGTTGGGTTTTTTTGGTTTTGCTGGGATGGGAGGAGGTTCCTGGCTGCGCTTAATCTGAGAACCACCAACTCCAGGGCAGAAGTCAAGGGTCCGACAAGCACACACGAGCTTCGGGGTTTACAGAAAACTTCTGCTTACCTTTGAGTGAATTTTTCAGCGCAGCTAGGGAAAAACGTGCTGCTCAGCTTCTACCCTTCATTGCTTTGCCTTCTTTGGGAAAGAAAATTCTCCAAAAATAACCTTTAAAAACACACACCCGGGCTGCATTGCTGTTTGTGTTGTTCTTAAATAACTCCTTGCTGCTTGGTTTTATATAAATGACTCTTGCTGAAAGCCCGTTCCCCCCGTTTGTGGAATAACAAGGCAATTCAGAAAGGACGCACTCGTAAAAAGCAATCGTTAATAAATAGATCACGTTACTTGTAGGTACTTGATTCCACAGCCAACTCAGTTAAATAGCCACTTTTGGGCCAGAATATAGCAATCAGCAAAATACACTGTAATTATTATTGTAAACTTAACTACTGGATTTGCCAGGTTCTTGGCAAAACCAGATAAGCTGCTTACCCTGTCTGCTTCACAGCAGCTCTGTTTTCATTTCTTTGCAAAGCGTGTAAGAGGGCTCTTTTGTTACATTTTGCAAAACAGGCAATTTGGTTGCCAGTTTAGTCTAACAGGCAAACGTCTCCAATTATTTTGCTTAATAAAGTGCTGCTTTTTACGCACAACAAGCGACACGTGAAAATAAATAAGAAAGATCAGATATTACCTGAAGTTGTAACAGCCAGTTTGTATACATATCATTCCCATTGCAATGTTTCATATTTGAAGCTTTGTAAGCAGAAAAAAAAAAAAAATTCTGCATGTAGATAACTTCATCAAAATTATCCGGCATATTCTGGTGGCTTTACATCACCCCAACAACAGGAACAACTGTAAATGTAGCTTAAAAGTTGATTTCATTAATTAGTTGAGCATCTTTGTATCTAAAAGTACAACACAACTGAAACCTATCAGCCCGAATGGACCCAAAATTTCTATTTTTTTTCTGCTTTTCCCTTGGCAGTCAAAGATTTGAGTTTGAATGGCTGGTCAAAAAAAAACAACCAACCAAAAAAAAAAAAAAAACAACCTCAAACCACAAGACCCCCCAAACCCAAAACCAAACAAAACCAAAAAATCCCAACCAACCAACCAACCCCAAACCTAATATAAAAGAGGCATGTACATATCACATGTCCACAGTCTTCCTGTGGTCAGGTAAAGGCCACAAGTAAATGTCCGTACAGATATATGCAAGGGCACTCGTATTATGGGAAATTGTGCGTGCTGGTCCACAATATATTCTATCTGTCGAGGTATAGTTCACAAAGATTGAATGTGAGACGAATGAAGAACAGAGAGTTGGCCATTAAACGCAACATCCCACTATTAGCAATTAACCATATAATATGTTACTGTCCCGATTTTACCCTTGCTCAACTCATTGCTTCAAAGATCAGACTTGGCCACCCAATTCCCCCACCCCCATATACACACGACCCGCTTTGCTGGCAGTCACACTGCAGTCATCAAAGGGGCTGGAATTTCTCTATATGTATTGTACAGTATATTTCAAAGGAATTTTTCTGCCATGCACAGTATATCAATACTCAATGTGGGAGTAATTTAACTTCTTAATTTATTGCAGCAGTAACAGCATTTTCAAACTGGTCATAAAATATTCTTGTACTCTTCTAATCTGGGTTTTCAATGTTCTATAATGGGAATTCTATGAATAATATTGGGAAGTGAGAGATATTTTATACGGTATCTCTAAGGGAACAGTGTTATTGCATAAAAGTTAGGTGACATGGGAGAGACTGATAGAGGTGGTGTTTAAAAAAAAATTTACCCTTCAGGTTTTGTCACATGAATAATAATGATTCAGTGACATTTTTCCTTCCTAAAAATCAAATCTACCGTAAGATAGGGTAACAAAAAGTGTGTTCTAATTATGGATGGCTCTGAACTATACAGAGCAAACACAGCTAGTAGCAGCTTTCTAACGGCCATTGCAAACTCTCCAACTACCCTCTTTTGTCCAGTTTTGAATATATTCTTACCACTTTTTGTATCTTGCTATTATTGAGGCCCAAGTGAGGTCAAGGACCTGCTACAGGACTTGCCTTAGCTACAGGCACCTGCTGAAGGGTTTCATTCACCACCCACCGCCCGGACGGAGACGAGGGCAGGGGAGGGAGCAGCAGTGTCCTCCCCTCCCAGGCAGGCCTGGGAGTGGGTTGCCCCGGACCCCAGGGGAGGGGCTGCAGCAAGCCAGGCACCAAATCTGTCAGATCTCATCCCGTGTCCCTTCTTAGCAAGCCAGATGTTTCCTAAACACAGGATGGAAAATTACAGATGTCCTTCCACGGGAGGTCTACGTGGGTGCCCAGAGGTCCTGGCACCGTGGTACGGCAGCCAGTGCTGCAGCACAGTGCTAGCTTGGCTTCCCTGGAGATTATTTTTCAAATTTCCTTTCAAGGATATTTGTCCTCTGATACTCCCTAGAGGTCAACAACAGCCTGCCTATCACCTTTTTGATTGGCACACAATTTTGCCTTTGCTGCAAAGAGAACCTCGTCCCTCCTCTCAATCGATGCTCAGCGCCAGCTCTCTCGCTCTGCAGAAGCATCGCAGGCAGCGGGCCAGGGTGGTGCGGGTCGCCATCGCCTCCTCACCCCATCGGTACCCACTGCCGAGAGCTCCAGCCTCGGAGCAACACCCTGGACTCCACCGTCCTGCACACCCCAATCCCAGGTTTTTTACGAACATTTTGTTTGCTTGCATTTTTGGAGCAGCAGGTTTCATGTTATTGTGCTTTCTGGTTTTTAGCACTCCTGGTGAAATTTATTGTTGTAAAGCGCCCTGAGCACACTGACAGGGAAAGACAATTACCCAGCATTTCCAGTGTAATTGTGATATATATGTGCACTACCTTCCAACACAGTCCTACGGCCTGAGTCTCATCTTTCCGATTCAACACCGTTGTCTTGATGCGCTCTGTCTAGTGCAGCCTGCAGACGGGGGCTGTGTCCGGGCTTCTGCTCTTCGAAATAACCTTACGCATTCAGACACAAGTTAGGGCTGAGGTACAACGTGCAACGGATTAACAATTGTCATCAGTATTTCAACTCATTATAGAATAATTACAATCGCATAATTTAAATGAGAACTTACCTTCAACCTTGTCGCTCTGTGGTACACAATTAGAGGATTCTGGGTGCTTTTTGATGAAACTGTTTTCTGGGGAAAGAGCCACTCATTGAACCCAAAGCATTTCACGGAGCATCAAAAGCTCAACAAGGCATTGAATCAGCCCCGGCCCGGATTCCCTGTGCCATAGTTTTTGGATGGTCACAAAAAACGAGCCAAACTCAGACTGTCAGGGCAGAGCCACCACCCCAGGGCTGAGATGCAGCTTGGGCCCTCTCAAACCAAAACAAGGGGACTACACGCTTGGGCTCAGCCAGTTGAAGCAGAGTTTTCTGATCAATCCCTCAGGAGCTTTTCTGGTATGTTCTACAAGCTCCAAAATCAGGGACAGACCAGCAGGTTCTTCCCTGCGTACCCCAATGGTGAAGGAAGCAACGTATGGGATCTTACTGGGGCATCAGAGCCCAGGGAATGGGCATTTCCAGGAGAGACCATCTTACCATGTTCATTTCTAAGATCTAAAAAGATTGATACTTAAAATACTCTACCGATATACACCATTTTTTCCTCTTCTGTTTTAATTTACTGCCATTTGGTCATTTATTCAGAACAGCGCACGCAGAATTAAACATGATTACACAAGGGATCACATGGGATCAGCCCTCCTGGACTGGATCGGGGTCCATCCATCTCGACGCCTGTCCCTGCCTGCAGCCCGGAGCCGACACAGAGGGAGGGCTGCAAGAGCCGGAGCAGGGAGCAACGTTTCCGATGGCTGCACACTCAGTTCCCAGAGATTCGAGCAACAAACAGTCCTGCCCTGTTAACTTTTGAGCCACGCTCCCAGCTTTTAGTCCCCACTTTGCCTTGTACCCCTTCCCCACGCAGAAGCCACCCCACACCATTGACCTTCCTGTGGCCTCTTTCTATACCCAGATGGAAGGACTGTATATGTATATAGTATATATACATATATATATGTACTCTCTCTATGAAAGTGAACGATAGGTTTATCCGTTAGCATTACAGTGCGATTTACTTTTCCCAATCTTTCTTCGCATCAATTACCTTTCTTCCCTTTTAATGCTGCTACCGAACACTGAATGTACATGAGTGGATGTATACAAATGCCCAAGACCAGGCACGACTGTCCCTCAGCTGATACCTCCATTCCCTGTAATCATTAATTATTTTACACAAGAAATGCCAAGCAGCTGGAAGCCTGGGAAGAATTGGTTATGAGCTAACTTGAGAAGGATACAAGACGGATGCAAAGGACAGGTGGCAGAAATTCCCCATATTTTCACCATCACAGAGTTTCACATCAATTCAGTATTTTTTGCAAGACCTAAAGCACGCCTGCTGCTTGGTCTGAGACATGAAGGATCTCACGTCTGCTTTTATGTGTGTTAGCCCTGCTGTATTCTCCTGACCGTGTAGCACAGCTGGGCGTTAGTTATCTCTAAAGCTGACCAAAGGCAGCAGGATTTCCAGCTTCATATACACATATTTGTTCATGCGCACACCCACAGACACGTACACACACACGTGTGGAAATTCACACACTCACACACAAAAAAAAGTTTCCAGGCAAAGAGAAGCCTCCAAGGTTAACAGCAGCGCAGGTTAATTGACATTTTTTCAGTGTCACTGCTTATGGTTTCTGGTATAGACAAGTCTGAGAGGAACAATAACTTGCTTGCCTGGCTACCCATTTCCAGAGCTGCTGGTCAACAGCACACCACCTGGAGCTCAGTGAGAGCTCCCTTCAAAAATTAAGAAAACTCTGATTTCTAAGGGTTTCATCAAACCTGAGATGTTTCAAACAACACTTCAGGCTCAAATAAATTACTTTTTGGACAAACCCCCTCACTTTTTCAAGACAAAAACATTTTCCTGGAAAATGTCCAAGCATCACATTTGCCAAATTTGAAGTTATGCTCAAGGGAGAACGGAGTACCTTTGGCACATCTGCTGAAACTAGAGGAACTATGTCTCTGGCTGTGGTGAAGGAGGAGGAATGTAGCAACTTAAGCCTGCTTTCTGGGGTCAGGAAGCACACAGAAGAAGTGATGAAAACCAGCCCAAAGCAAGAGGAGAGCGATTTAGTTTCTCTTCCATGAGGCCGCCTCAGCAGCTCGAGGGAGAGGGGGGAAGGAAAAGAGGGAAAACCTAGAAAGAAAAATGAATGAAAAGAAACTGAGGGTGGCTTGGTTGGGTTTTTGTTGTGGCGTTGTTTTTTTTTTTTTTTTTCCCATCTGCAATGGCTTTTGTAGAGATATCAAAATCAAGAAGAGAGAAATCGGATCAAAAAACCTGAGCAGATTCGCTTGTAGCAGAAAATACTGTTGGCACCTCTTCTTAGGTAGACCGAGAACCACACACTTCCCTGCTATTGTTAAAGGAGGATTTTCCTTGAGGTCCAGCTAATCCATTAAGGGAGCAGGCTAGCAGGGGCAATGGGCCAAGAGAAGCTCCGAAAAAGAAACTCAGAAAAATGCTGTGGTGCTGCTGTAAGGGTTGGTGTCTTATCCCGCCGCACAAGACAAAGGATTAGTGTGCTTATCTGGGAGCAGCAAGTGAGCCTCGGCAGCGGCGCCGCGGCACAAGCACTCATAGGCATCGGTTAGTGGGCAGCAAGGAGGAAAAAAAAAAAAAAAGAGGAAGAAAAAATAAATCAATCAGCAGAAGCCCTTGGGAGAGGGATATTTTGAGGCTCTCCGACTTCGGCGGTGCGCTCGGTGCAGAGCGGGAGCGGTGCGGAGGGCTGGG
>JMFS01080248.1:0-27112 GCA_000699545.1 Podiceps cristatus
ACTATACTATACTATACTATACTATACTATATATATTTATTTTTACATGTATATATATACACACACACTGTGCAAGACTCCTCCATCATTTCCAGCCACCAGCTGGGCAACTTCCTGCACATCTACAGCTACATCTATATGGATAAATAACACAGGAACAACTTGGGCTGTGTCCCTGTAGCTAAATGTTTTAACTTTTCAATTTCAAGCACCAGAACAGACTGTCTTCTAGTTTCTAAACCTGTCTCAGTTGCCATCTCAGACAGAGATGTTTTGGTCCAGATTATGCTAAACTATGTGTTTACTATTAAAAAGTATTGGCAATTGTCCTTAAATGAATTTGACCCAGATTAGTTAATTAATGTAGACACACTGGAAGAATAACATCCTTGTAGTCATCCAGTTAAATTAAAAAATTCAGGAAGCTGAAAAATAGTTGAAGTTACGAATCAGATTTCACAATTAACTCAGAACCAATCCACAAAGAAGTACAATTAATCTCTGAATTGTTTTAACTCCAGTCAGTTGCCTTAGAAAGTTCACAGAAATTTAAGAACTACCCAGGAAACTCTTCTTTTGTACCGCACAGGTACTAATGCTACCTGAAGCGCAGGTAGCAAAGGACAGATGCCTTCTTTCATAACTCACTGACAGATAATTCACAGAGCCACTAGTCTTACTAAAATATTGAAGGACTGCAAGCCAGGTAAAAAGCCTGGCATCAGATCCAAGATCAGGAGGTACGGTCATAGGAAACATGGCCAGAAATTGTCAAATTAATACAAAGTCCAAGAAGCACAATGGCACAGAATCTTAGCGGTAATTGACAGAAAATTCATCTGAACACAAAGGAAACCATTCCCCTGCTGATAGCTGGTCACTGCATACCGGATTTGAAGATCTCAGGAGCCAGCAGTGAATCACAGCAAAACGATGCTGATCGGATCTAGGTTCTGCAATGAATTCATTTCAGGGAGTGGACCACAAACAGATCAATATGCTTGGCAAAGGAGTGTTGTCTCCCACACACCTGGTTATCTGTGTTATCTGGTGCCCAGCAGAGCAGCTGAACAGATGATGAGATTGGTTAACATAGTTTATATTGGATTTACTAAACTACCTAAACATATTAATAGAATTAGGAATTTCAGCAAAATATGCTGAAGTAAAAATGTCTCTAATTAAAAATATCCGGTTTTAGATTCCCAGATAAAATAAAAAGAGAGTGTGTGGAAGATGAGGACTGAGATTTTCCTTCTTGTGGTAAAAATGTCAGAATAGTACAACTTTTCACAAAAAGTCCCAAATTTGATGAAGTTACAGAACCAGATGAACAACCCATACTACATGCCGTACAGAGAAATATGTATGATACTACTTATGATACAGACACATAGCATATGTCATCCATGTCATCTAGAGATTTCTTCTGTTCTGTTGGGGAGGAATGCATTATGTGCATACACAGTTAAATAGTGCACTGCCTTAAGAATATCATAGGGTTTGACATAGTTATTCCAGCCTGGTTGGCTTGTTGGTTTTGCTTACATGGTTCACCTTTGCTGCAAATGATCTGAAGGAAACTAATACGAGCAGGAAGCACGACACTGAGCTGAGGCAGGACAAATCACTCTCAAAATGCTTCAAGAGCAGCTGAAAGCAGAGGTTATTGGGTATCTCGTGAAAACATAGTTCACAGGAGATTTTCAAATAAAAGCAGTCTGGATGTACTTCTAAAAAAAATCCAGGATTGAGGATACCTTTTCTTTTATTGCTACTTACACAAAATCATTTAAAGGAGGCACAGAGAAATCACTGGTGATAAAGAACATACAAGTGAATGAGAGTTTGAACGAAATACACAGAACCCTAGAGCTGGATGCATCCAGAGAATTCTGTGAGCAAATAAGCCTGCTCAAAGACAGCATTATACATACCTGTTTGCCTAGATACACCATTGATAAACACTTGAATAACACAGAAAAAGAGAGGCTGGGATTCTAGTAGTAGCTCAAAGCAGCCTGGTCTGTTAGAAAGGTGTACATCAGAGCATGAAAAAGTAACAACGTCCTACCTTGCAGAAGGGCTGGAAGAAAAAATCAGGAAGCGTGTGGGCCAAAACCAAAAAAACACCTTAAGTTTGTGACTGTCTTCAGTAGCAAAGTACTAGGATTTAGCTTCAAGGGTGGATTTATCATGAGAGAAGGTAACCAGTGGCCCGTAGCACCTCTGCCATTATAAATTTTCGTGTAGTATATTGTGTAACTTCTAGCAGGGCACTCACCGTGCAACCTTTCTGTCCTCTTTACAGTCATCCTTCCCATGCATCCCAGAAAGGTGAAATGACTAATTAGTTTCTTTTCCAACACACCAACAGCCTATAAGAAATTAACGGTTTCTTTATGTCTGAATATAGCCAGACAGAACTGTTTTCTGTATCTAGAGTATATTTTATTAACATGACTGTTGTGAGCAAACCAGTATCAACTCAGGAAGCTTTTACTTAATTGAATTATTTTTAGCAAAAATATTTAATCACTTATTTGGGTAATAAGAAAATGAAAACATAAACAATCAAACAAATACTTAAGTTAACACCTTTTCACCTCCTTCTCCAAGCTGAAACACATCCTCGCTCTTCGAAGTCTCAACTTTGCTCATTTTGCTGTGGATTACACTCAGCCCATCCCAGTCCCTTTGGTGAGGCAACAAGCAGTGCAGGAGGTTGGGGTCATATGTGTAATGGTTTCCTTCTGCCGATCCCTGGTTCCTACCAGTTTTCCTCCACTTGTGTCTTCATGATTTTCCTCTGCCACTTCTGCTTCTCAGTGTCCCTGCCCCAACATGGGTCACCCATGGCCACAGTCCCTCATGAGTGTCCTTGCTCCAGGCAGGTTGCCCATGGCCAGAGTCCCTCAGGGATGTCCCTGCCCCAGTACGGGGCCACTCACACCCACAGTCCCCTCAGAGGCAAACCCCCTTGGACATGGAGCCCCAGCTTCAGACTGTCCTCAGCATCTTCCTCCTTGGACTGTCACCAACGGGAGCTGCAGACCTCTCTGACTGGGTGACATTTTGCCTCCCTATGGGCTGGAGTCTGTTTTGACCAGCACCAGGCATGGGTTCTTCCATGACAAAAGCATTTAAACACAGTTAGGGTTTATGGAGTTGTTATGATGTTAATGTAATCTGCAATCTAACCCCTGCTGTCCACACCCCCCCAAAAAAAAGAGAGACTGAGCACAAGCAGGGTGGGAACTGAAGACTGAAAAACCTCCTTGCAACTTAAATGTAATCTTTTGTCTCCCAGATAACACCTGGGACAACAGGACCATAAACAAGAAGCTACTCATCTCATACATAACATCCAATGCCTGGTTACTCAGTTGTTTCATAAAATCTGACGATAAGTAAATGTATCCCGCATGAGAACCTTACTCAAAAGGACTGTCAAAGGGTCGCCAGTCTTTCCAGTCTCAATATGGCTTTATGAAACTCAAAGACCTCAGCTGTGGTGCAGACACATTACATACTCTGAGGATACTTTATTATTTGTATTCATGCACAGCAGTGCATCACTACACATTGAGCTACTCATTTGGGTACTTTAATGCCCGTGCCTGTCTGGGCCCAACTATTTTCACTCAGTTTTTATTCATGCTGGAGAGCTGGATGGGCTGCAAAGGCAATGTTGTCAGCTCACACAGAAAGAGAGGAGATTCATGCCCATGGGCTCCTGCACCAGTTGATTTGCAGCACTGAGGAAATGCTAGGAAAACTCCTAGGAAGCATCACGTAAGTGATTGATCTGCACCATGTGGTCCCACCTATAAATCCAGAGCAGAATGGGGTGGGAAACATGTAAGAAGCAGCAGTGATTTGACAGAGCTAACTTCAGCTAACTGGAGGCTGGCTGATCACAAGGGAGCCACTGAGGACTGAGACCATCATCCACAGGCTTAGAAATGCAGTGAAATTTCAAGGTACAACCACAGCCTAAAAATTCTTTTAAAGAAGAAGTGGATTCTTAGCAGTCTCAAGTTCTTCTGGGAATTGGACTGAGACAATTCAGGTAATAATTTATAATTCAGGTACCTTGAACACTAGTTATATTTGCTCCTGCTCTACCAATTTTTTGCTCAATTTTTAATGACTCATTGGACTTTGATCAATTTCAAGGTCATTTGCCTTGAATAATCTGGAGACTTTGCCACCAGCTTTCCAGATGTCATTATGCCCAGCCTCAGAAAAATAATTTCTTAGTTAGCATGTGAAATGCTAAGTATCTTTCAAATATTCAGCACTTTGTGCATTCAGAATGATTTGTGTCAGCCCAAACTATTCTCCCAGAGAGACAATCATTACAAAAGGTCGTGCTGCAGTTGCGATGATCCAGGTAAGGAACGTGACTTTGCTAACTCCTGGCACTTTTGAGCTACTTTCACCTGTAGTTTCTGTGACACTGAGTACCAGTCACAAAGGAAGAATCTGCAGGTTAACTTAATACAATACTACAAGACATCGTATATCACATTTCAACTGGCATCCAAAATTTGGGCAGTTTGAAGTAGTGGATGACACCCAGCAAGGAACAGATATGAACAGAAGGCCAGAGAAGTATTTTTTCTAATTCTTATTCCTCCTACTGCTGGAAAAGACTTTATAAAGTGTTATAAGTAACTTCAAGCATAGTCATAAGAGGTGCTTTCACAAAGCAGTGAAACCATTGTAAAAGTCAACATTAGAAGGAATAACAGGAGCCCACAGCAGTGGGTGAATCCAGTCTTTTGAATTGCTTGCAAGACTCACAAAGTCTACCGGAGAAGCCTAGCACTATGGTTATGTCAACGGTAGGTCAGGTAATGATTTTGTGAGTATGAGTCCAATGAAAGGCCCTGGTGCTCCCAATCCCATATTGGGACTAGACCTAAGAATAAGCTACCTCCTCCCTCTCAGACAGTTCTGCGCAGAAAACAAGGCAAGAATGCAGGTCAGAAGGGAATTGTGGCACATGTCAGCAAGGTCTCAGACCCAGATAGCAGAAAATCAGGACCTGTTGGTGCTCTCCGTCATGTAATTTTACCTCAGTCAGGACGAGTCCCCTCCCTGAAAGCACAGATACTGTATTTTTATTGATCCAGTAGTATAGGTGACAGTAACGACCAGGTAGTACATAAAGGAAGGACAGATCAACAGTGAACTTGTATTCCATCTTCTTGCTGTTTACATAGTTATCAAGTAAGTGGCAAGAAAGAACTTACGTGAACATCACACTCAGTTCAAGCGAGGAGTTGTTCACATTTTAGCAGGTTGGGTTGACCTGACTTCAAACTGCAGATGTAGTTGTGTAAACCAGGATGGAAGAAAATCTCTTGGATAGATACTGAAAGTGTTATGCCTCAGAAAAGAGAAAAAGTAAATAATATAATATCTATTTGAAACAATCCTACCAATAATTCTACTGAATCACTTTCAAAAGCCTAAACATGAACTCCTTTGCAACATACAATGAATATACTAATAGAGTATAGGGAAACATGACTGGTAGAGTTAGCTTCCTTCAGGATGAATTATCTGGAAGAAAATATTTAACACCTGTGTTTACCAGTTAATCTATCCAAGGTGCTATTGAATGGATGTGTCAATGAACAAAGATGAAATAAATACTCTATCACTACAAACGGTCATAAGCGGACAAAAGTGTAAATGGGAAAAACTGAATAAATATATTGACTTTTTTTTTCTAAAACATCTACTCCATCAGTGCAGTTCTGAAGGCACTTCTGATCTCCACATATATACAGTGGTAGATCCACAAATGATATTTAAAGATAATGAGTTGGAGTCTCCTTATACTCTGTAAGTCCATTTTATACATTTGAACTTTAAAAGGTGAACTGTATTTTCTACACTTGTAATGAAATAACATTCTTATTTAAAATTTATTTTAACTCTTCCTCTAAATACAATAAGAAAGGGAGAGAAGCAATTCTTGGAAGGAGAGTAAGATTATATAAAACATGAAAACCAGGTTAATGGCCACAATTTGTAGAAAACATAAGTGGGAGCAGAACAGAAATAGAAAAGAGAACAAAACTTGTAACTTCAAATGGAATCTTTTGAGGTTTAATATAAGTGATACAGTTCACAGGACTGCCACCAAATGTCAAAGTCCCTGAATTTTGGTTTTCTGGTTGCCCTTAGAGGATAAAGTTTTAATTTTTACAGTCTTGTGCACAGTCCAACGTCATTCGGGTCTAGAAATGGATTTGATGTAATGTCCATCTTCTTCCACCAACACATCCAGAATAACGTAGCAAACTGTTCTTATTTTTCAGGTGACAGAGATACCACTGACTAAGAGTCCATTCTTTTTTGGATGCTTGTTTAACATACAGCCCCCATCCATGGCTATATCTTATCAATCTTTCTCTAGCGGGGACACCAGACTTTCTAGCTGTGCACTGTTCATGTCTACTTTGCCTAATTCGGAGCTGTGCTTGTTAGAAGAACCAAGGAGGTCTGATACATTTCCGTGAGCTGAAAGGCTCAGTGCTCTAGTATTTCAAAACAAAATGCCTCAGTGAATTGTGCCTACTTTTGTCTCAAGGATATGCATTATACATCAAAGATAGAGATGTGTTAAATTAATGCGCTACCATGATTTCTAGCATCTGCTTTGTCCATTAATTAGGTTTAGTGACAAATTAAATACCTTGACTAAGAAACATAGTACAAAGTCCTTTTTAAAATAAGTCTTGTTTTTCACTTGGTGATGCATTGCTTTATTGACTAAAATGCGTTACACTGCAAAGCCTAAATGTTTTCTGCAGGGGCACAAAGTTCTGGCAAACAGAAAAATCAAATGAATTCCATGTTCTGAATTTTTCTCACACTTAGTGGCTCGTTTGCTCTTCAGAATGTCTTTATTACATGTTTTTCTTTCCTTCCCCCCAATTAACCTAAGAAAAGTGAAATTAAGTTCAATGAACCTCATGCAATTCCATATAATTGAACCCCACACAATTCCATATCATTTTTAAGGTTTCCCTTTTGAGAATATCAGTTTTTATTCTTTATCTATAAATAGATATCCCTTTCCCGAGTGGTGCAATAATTTCATAGTTTCATTTTCTGACCATAATAAGAAACTGAAAGATCCAGGAAAGAATTTGAAATCATAGCATGGAACATAAACAGCTGAATTCAGAATAAGGTCAAAATTTTAAGGCTGAAAATCCCTTGTGAAGCACTGTGCAAGCATAAATGCTTCCAAACTCAGTAAGCGCCTCCTTGTTTGTCTTCAGGTTTCTCTAAGGATTTAAAATTTTATTATGCACATACTCAGAAGTCATAGCTAGCTAGCCATTCTAGCTCATGTTGGCCGTACCACTTGTCTCTTCACACCTAAACTAAAGGATTAGAGACCAAAAATAATTGTACTCAAGATTCTTGAAAAGATCTATCTAAAAGATATGATCTATGAATCACATGCTGCTAGGAACAGGGTCTTCATAAAATCCAGCAGTAAGTCTGCTTTCTTTTTAAAAATCTAGTAACATGGCATGCTATCCTTCTCATTTAATAACACCTTATTTTTGCAAGCAGTCATGGAGGAAGTGAAAAATATGTTTTTATATGTTCTATTTATAGGAATACTTTGAAAATATTTCTCTGTAGATGGAAAACAGAAAGACACTTGTCCTATTCTTAGTTGTGTTTATGTATTGTGTACTAAACATGAATGCCTCAAAGATCTTCAGGAGATAAGAACCCAACGCAATCATTCCAAAGCGAGCAGCTTACTCACACAGCTAATGAATCAGATTTATAATGATGAAATCCTTTTGGATGGTGTTCCCTCCTTCCATCTGCTGCTGGTATCTGCTTTCATTTAACAAAGTAATGTCCCTTTCTATTAATCTTATCACAATCATCTCCTGTACAAGCCCCCCAAAATTGCCTTCTCATTTAGAGCACTAAACTTCAAATGTTACCTGTTTCAGTACATGTTCATAATGCAAGTGGAATACTTTTTGTTTACTTAAAAATAAAGAGGTGGTTCAGTTAGGAAGTGGGATATTTGGGGGAGAAAACCACCATCTACCGTAGGTTACTTAAAGTACCTTTGGAAGTCTTAACCAGGACAAATAACTCAAAGAGGAAACTGGTTAAATGCAAAGGTATGTGTTTTATTTCTAATTTAACAGTAAGAGTAATCAGTAATTAGAATCAACTTCCAGGTTATGGTGTCATCTCCAGCACTCCATGTTTTCAGATCAAGGCTGTGGATGGTTGCATAAATGTAAACAGATAAAAAATTTTGTTCTCCATAAAGGATTAAGCAAAATTAAATGCTACAACTGGAGTTACAGAAGAGGGCAGATCAAGTGAACTATTTCTGTCCCCATAGTCCACACAACTGTACATAGAGTGTTGACCTGTGCTGACACTGAATGGAAGATTTGCTGTAAATTTTAGTGTTAATATAGATGAATTCATTGTTTTGAGTTAGAATGAGTGAGTGTTCTCAATCAAATTCATTTTTTTAATTTCATTAAAATTGCAAATAAATTATCTCCACCTGCATCAAGCTTAATTTCCTTATGCTTCAAACATATCCAAAATATAAAAAAAAAAAAAAAAATAGAACTCATAAATGACCAAGATGAATAGAATAGAATAGAATAGAATAGAAAGAATAGAAAAGACAAGACAAGACTAGACTAGACTAGACTAGACTAGAAGATTTCAGTTGAAAGGGACCTGCAAGTATCATCTATTCCAACCACCTGACCACTTCAGGGCTGACCAAAAGTTACAGCATGTTGTTAAGGGCATTGTCCAAATGCCTCTGAAACACTGACAGGCCTGGGGCATTGACCACCTCTCTAGGAAGCCTGTTCCAGGGTTTGACCACCCTCTCGGTAACAAAATGCTTTCTAATGTCCAGTATAAACCTCCCCTGGGGCAGATTTGAACCATTCCCATAAAGCCTCTCCCTGGGTCCCAGGGAGAAGAAAGAGCTCAGCAGCTCCCTCTCCACTTCCCCTCCTCAGGAAGCTGCAGAGAGCAATGAGGTGGCCCCTCGGCCTCCTTGTCTCCACACTAGACAAGCCCAAAGCCCCTAGCTGCTCCCCACAGGACATTCCAGCCCCTTCACCAGATTTGTTGCCCTCCTCTGGGTACATTCAAAGACCTTAACATGTACAGTATCTTCTCTTGGGTTTATACTGTTGATAAAACCAGTTCTTTTCATGCCAAATCCTTTGTAACTAATTTTTTCAGAGTTATGGTAGAAACAGGCCTAGTAATTACAGGTAAATATACTCAATGACTTCTTTACTGTATTTTTAAAATGCCTGAATGATAACTTTGATAAATGTCCTAGATAAGTATTTAAAAGTCAGTCACTTATCATGCTCACCATAATTATATCTAAGTAATTAATTCTAAAATAGAATATCACTGGTATCCATAATACATTTCTATATTATAATATAAAAGTAGTAGGCAATAAATAAAATGCTTAACTGGATATATTAATTTTTACAATCAAGAGAATAAACATCTCTGACATTTTATTTATGTTATAAACCCAAGTTACATTTTATTAGTAATAAATGTTAATAGTCATCAGCTTATCTATGGGACAATAAAATGATGCTGGAAAACTATCTTTCTGAAAGTTACTATGGGTAATAAATATATTTTTTCTGAGAAAATTCGAATGTAGCTAGCTAAGACAATACCACTGAAAGAACGTTTAGAGAAAAGCAAGCCTGAAAGAACTGGTGATTTTTCAGTTAAATCAGAGGATCAGAACCCCCAAGTGGACGGCGTATTGCTAGTTGGAAAGACTCTGGAAAAGGGAGGATGGAAAGATTTGTGGCCTAGAAGTCATGATCCATAGTGAAAGGTACAAGAAGCTCTTTCCATAAGAAGGATAAGAGATGGCCTGTTTAAGGTCTGTATCTGCCACACAGAAAAGTTCTCTTTGATTGCAAATAGCTCTTTAATCTAGAAGATAAAAAGGTCCAAATGAACCCAGAGGCTGAAAAGTAGAAAAAGTCAGACTACAAAGAAGATGAAGTTTTTAAAAAATCAGTACAATTGACTATTAAAAAAAAACTTTTGTCATGAGTCGCAAAGGATACTATATAATTTGAAAGCTTTTGAAAACTAGGTTATACCTCAAAAGTTTTGTGCAAGAATTGTATGAGGTTTTTCCTTTTGTTTCTAAAGGCTACAGACATGAATTCATCTTAATTTTTTTCCCCACTCTTATTTTTCAGTAGTACAATATTTTCCTGTAAAAATCCTCTTTTAAAAAGACCTATCTAATTGGTTTAATCTTCTAGGAATGCCCTTTAAATCTTCATTATTCCATCCATTTGCAAATATAAAATTAAAATATTTTTGAAGATCATTCACAACAAGAGATTTAAGATCCTTTAGACAAAAAAGGTTTTTATTAATACAAATTTAAAATGTTAACCATGATGGTGAAAGGTGAATAGAAAAACATGTATGTTAGTCAGGGCAACTCATATTCAGACCTATGTTTACATGTTAAAATGACTGTTAAGGCCTCATTTGAGGTGTGGTTTTTTTTTTTTATGAGTATCCAGACCTTTGTGGCACAACTGAAACACAAAAGACTTAATTTGTATCATCACCCCAAAATGTGGTCTATGGATATGGGTCTTCGGAAAACTGACTCAAGTGATCAGTAGGGGAAAACAGAAATTCGAGTTTAATGTACACTTTCTGCTCCAGTCCCTGGGAAGCTGGAGTACGTGGTAGACAGTAATAACAAAAAGAACCAAGACTCTGAAAGCAAAGCTGCTTTCCTTTGTACTGGACTGAAGCCTCAAAATAAAAAGAATAAATATATTTTGTTCTTTATGTCTCACTTGTAAAACAGGTGGGCCCAGAAAGGCATTCATTTGTGGTTTTGGAATATTTAGGAATCTTCATAATATTCTACAGATGGATGAATTAGTTAATTCCCTTGTAAAATTACCAATTCCAAGACAGTATCTCATTACAAAAAAAAAAAAAAAAAAAAAAAAAAAAAAACTGCTATTAATGAACCAGGTTGTATCATTTCAAAAAAAGTCACCATAGCATCTTTAAGGGATATTTCTTAATCTTGCCCCGATCTTGCAAAATCAACCATACATAAAAGTGAACAGGTACAATGTAATACCATCAATTAACATGAACATAGTTTCCAAAGGGGGAACATTACCGGCTCATAATTCTTATGCTGATACAGACTTTATTCGAATTGTTCTAAGCATGTATTACAATATCTAAATTACAGGCCAGAATGTACTTTGATCTGGTATTTCTCTGAACAGTAGTGACTGTAATAAGCAATAATCTCTAATATGTTACTCCTGCTGAGTACAATTTGATTACGTCCTTAAACTGTACAATACAATACATTGGTGGTGTTTGCCATTACAGAGCTGCACCCAACTTCATTTTAAACAGCACAGAACAAAGAATTTGTCACAATGTAAAACTCCAAGCATCAATAATACACTTTGTGGGGTTTTTTTAAAGGACTGCATTTTCTAGGGAGATTGCCTTGATTGTAACAATAGAGAACCAGAACTTGGGTTCAATAACTTCAGTTAAAGGAGCATTTAATTTAAACTTGTATTAGTTCGCTGATCTCTAAAATAAAATCTCCTGTGAGCAGAGGAGAACCTGGGGAAGTGCAGAAGAGAATATGAAAAAGCTTAGGAGGTCTCTGTAAATGTGCAAGGTTTACTGCACCAGACAACATTTTTTAATGTCTTTTGTAATACACTGGTTCTGATGAGAACAATTCTCATGGACATCAGTGAGCAGCTTTAACTTGACTTTGTTAAGATCTAGACAAAGTTCCTGGGTCAATATCCATCAAGAGCTATAGGCATTAAGGTGCTCAGTACTGCAGTGCCTGAAATGTTAGGAACTCAGCTCTGGCAATAAAAATTGTAAGGCTGAGGACTACGTTAAATGTACCTTGTTAGACTTCCTATCATATTTTGCAAAAACCAGTGGTCAGATGGTTGAAAGCAAACCTTAGACTTACCAAGAATGAAAGCCGAAAGGAAGGACTCCACTGTCAGAAACTTGGACATAAGAACTTGAAAGCTGCTGTTAAACACCCCTTTGGAACTGGAACATGGAGCCTGCAGCCATATATTGTCTTGGGATGACTTTGTACTGATGTTCTCCTTTCTTTCATCCTGAAGGACTGCCCAGTATAGAGGGGCACTGGTAAGGGGAAGTTCCTATTCAGAAAAAGTATCAATTTAAAAACTTTTCTATTCAATGTGACTGCATTTGATTTCTTTTATCAATAAACATCCCTCCACATCTTTCAGTCTTGTCATCTTAGTAGCAGTCAGTTCCAGACAGAATACCCTAAAGTACACAAAAATATGCTGCATTATGCTGTCATGACATGAGTCAGTAGGTAGTAGCATGCTAATACAATATCACCATTGATTTCGTAAGCTATTTTAGTACAATACATTTAGTACACACATAGCTATTGTCAATATATGCCAAATCGGCAACATTGCACCAAACTGATCAAGAAAAATGAAAAAAAAAAAAATTAAATTAATAGAATATGCAAAAGCAATATGCTTAGGCTTTTCAGAACTCAATTAAATGATTTTGCAGCATCTTTCTATGACAATACCACAGACCCCAGTCAACTACTTCTTAATAGCTTCTCTCCTCTTCCAAGAATTGATTAGCTTATACATGCACTCACATATCACTGCAGTTGTAAGACAAAGAACACCCACATTATGGAATTAGTTTGTTCAGCAAAATTTACTTGAACTTAAAACCACTGGCAGAGACCTTTTGTTGTAATCACCTAGGATTTCCCTGAAATATTCTCCTTTACCACTCTGGTGTGCTGGCCTTGGCTGACTGCCAGTGGTCCACCAAGCCACTCTATAACCCCCCCTCCTCAACAAGACAGGGGGAGAAAATACGATGAGAAGCTTGTGGGTTGAGATAAGGACAGGGAGATTCCCTTACCAGTTACTGCCATAGGCAAAACAGGCTCAACCGGCAAAATTAATTTAATTTATTTCCAATTAATAAGAGAGAAGGGAAATGAGAAATAAGAACAAATCTAAAAACACCTTCACTCCATGCCTCCCTTCTTCCCAGGCACAACTTCACTCCCAGCTTCTCTACCTCCTTCACCAGCCACTGCAGCATGGGTCCTTTCCATAGAACACAGCTCTTCAGAATGATTCAGTGTGGGTCCCCCATGGGACACGGTTCCTGCCAGGAGCCTTCTCCAGAGCAGGCTCTCCATGGACTGTAGCTTCCCTCGGGGCACATCCACCTGCTCTGGCATGGGGTCATCTGGCTGCAGTCTGGATATCTGCTCCATGATATGGTCTTTGCCATGGGTTGCAGGGGTATCTCTGCTCCAGCACCTGCAGCACCCCCTCTCTCTCCTTCTTCACTGGCCTTGGTGTCTGCAGAGCTGCTTCTCTCACATATTCTCATTCCTCTCTCTCAGCTTCTGTTGCATGAGGGTTTTGTCCTTTCTTAAACAGGTTATCACAGAGGCTCTACCACTGTCACTGATGGGCTCAGCATTGGCCAGTGGCAGGTCCGTCTTGGAGCTCTGTCCGACATGGGGGCAGATTCTGGTGTCTTCTCTCAGAAGCCACTCCCACAGCCCCCTCTGCTACCAAAGCCTTGCCACGTAAACCCAATACGACTGCTTGTGGAAGCTAATGCCCTAAAGCCTGTTGAACACACTCAGAGGATGGATTTCATCACAAAACTACATGCATCACCATACAAGTAATGCCACCTACTCAGATAAAGCAACTTAGTGATTGAAGTCCTCAGCGCGGAGTAAAAAGGCTTTGGTTGCGTGTTCTTCTCAGTCTGAGGAGACCCAGACAAAACCAGCTCTCTCATCCCTTACAACTTACTGGTACTGTAAAGCTCATCATCAAGGTGTTGCCTGAGCAGAGCAGTGTCCGTGTCTGCTATTGAAGTGTAACTCCAAGAAACAAACAGTATGGGCAGGAGAAAGAGCAAGAAGTGCACAAGGAAACATGAGAACTATGCTACTGATCCAAACCAAAGGACAAGCTAGGCCCACGGCCCATGGTATGCACTTAGAGAAAAAAATATTAGAAATCAGTCACGTACAAGGTGATGCTAGATGCTGTCTTCCTGTTTCTCACCACTAGTACTGTCTATTATCCCTTATCCGAGACCTTGCCCGGGTTTGGGGATGTTCAGAACTCCTTCAGTTGCACAATTCAGTTATTATTCATCTCTGTGAAAAACAAATAAATAATAATTAAAAAACAAACCAACCCCCACACAAAAACCCCTACTTCCTGATATTTTCATTGCATGGCTTCTAGTATTGTGTACTGTGAAACATACCTCCTCCACATTATTCTTAATTTCATAAATGTCAAGACTGAAGATTTCTAGTTTACTTTTCTTTTCCAGCAGAAGCTATTCCTTACCTGATGTTATGTATTTTCTTCTTGACTATGCTTTTCTTTGTTGTACTTCGTCATTTTGGAGATAGGACAACAAAAACAAGACACAGTATTAATGACAGAGTCAATGTCAGAGTCAGTGCACTTATTTAGCTCTGACCAATATAACATAATTCAAATTTAAAAAAAAAAAAAAAAAAAAAAAAAAAAAAAAAACCAAAACAAACAAACAAAAAAAAGCCAAACACAGCTATATTAACTCAGAGCTAATGGTTACATAGGTAGATTTAGGCTTAATCTTCCCATATGTACTGAGATACTTCCCAGAGCAAAGGAAGGATCCTATGGTTTGATCCCTGTTTCTAAGATTATCTTTTTGCCCAGTGACTCTTTCATATAGAACACATTAAAATAAGAATGCGGAGAGCTGCCTTGCATCTAAAGAAGGGAGGCTTCAGGATACACCTCCTTTTAAACTGCTAAGTTCAAGAGTCTAAACAATATATTGGATATTGTGAACACCTCCTTGAAGTAATTAATCCTCTCCACACATTGTGTATACAAGTCAGGCATCTCAGGAGACACGATTCATTTTTTCTGAGCTAAGGATAACAGGAGTTATCACACCTACATTTAACTGTGTTTTTTTCTCCAAAGTCACATAAGAAGTAGCAGAACAATAGGTCAAATGCAGAATATCTTGGAGAACTAGACATGAAATTACATGGGAATGTGTAAAAAGCAGTAAAAACTGCATCGCCAGTCAGGTTGTACAAAACTGAACTGCCTGGCATTTGGGGCATTTGCTGATTTAGCAATTTATGAAGTTAAACCCTATAGTAAATTCATTAATTTCTACAATGTAAATTATTTCCTCAGAAGTGTATTTCCCATAAGTAAGATGGTTTTGCTGTGGCCATGAATAAATCAACAATGAAATAATCTTTATAGGCAGTGCTAAAAAAAAAAAAAAACCTGACTCAGGGGGGAAATCTGAATGTAAATAAGAGAAAAGTTTACAGAAAAAAACCCACACAAACTCATTAAAAATACATTTATATTATGGAAAAAAGGGGACTATGTGAAAAAGCAATCTGCCTAAGCCTAGCATTGCAGATCTGACATTCATTGTATTGATCAAAACCCTGTTTTGTCAGGGAAATGTTTGATAATATTATTTTGACATAAATTCAGCAACCAACAGGACACAGAGAAATCTTTAAGGTCTAACATGCAGTTTTGAGGCTTTAATCAAGGAAAGAATGATGACCAACATTTTCTTGAGTGACTATAATGATTTGAGCTATATTATTCCCTGTGTGTTTATCCTGAGATGCCTTGAAGGGAACCGCTAGAGGAAAAGAAACAGTCAGCATTTTCTGAAAACTCGCTTTTCACAGGGCTACAAAAGTGGCACCACAAATCAAGACACCTCAGCTCACTTTTCAAAATCTCTCTGTGCATTCTGTATTTATACAGTTATGTTTATGTATACATTTGCATACAAGAAGGTAAATAGATTGTGTTGCTGCTCTTTTGCCTTAAATGAGCTTTCAAAGCTGTAAGCATGTTTCTGCGAAAATAAAAAAAAAAAAAAAGAAAAAAAGCAGACAAAAAGCTTTTTTCTTCCTGAGAGATACTCAACTATGCAATTCCTTTCAGTTACATGCCAAGAAGCTCTGGATCTCTTATAGCTCTCAAAAGCACAGAACCGCTTCTTTAGGCTCCCGTGGTTGCTCCACACATGCTGCAGTTCAAAAATTTTAGTTATTGTATTTGTGCTCACGGAAACTGCTTGGACAAAAAAAAAAAAAAGGTAGATCTGACGTGCTGTTTGCACTTCATTATTTGCAACTATATCTCTTCTACAAATTGGTCTTATTTCTTCTTTCAGACAAAAAGGGCAATAACTAACGTTAAGTGCCAGCATTTTGGAGCAGAATTCACCTGATGGTGATCAACAGCACCTTCCCTCATCAAATAGAGTCACACTATATACATCTTTGTTTATGTGTACCCAGACTTAAGTTTTTTTCAGGGAAAATAATGTATTACAATATCTAGAATGGTGGAACCTTGATATCTGATCCCTTAACTTTTATCTTTTGACTCTATCTGCACCTTTAGAAATAACATATAGGTAAATATAAAGGTATGTGTAGTAGAACTGACAGTACTTTGTTATTAAGGCAGCCCAGCACTTCTTTTTATAAGAACCTGGTTTTAATAGGTTGTAATTACCTTATATTTTAAGTGTTTGGCAAAGTCAAATTTGTTAGATTTCTTTTGGCTTGCTTTCTTCTACATGCAGGGGCATACCATGGAGGGTTTTTTTATTTGTTTTGAAGTCAGAATGGTTGAGAAAATATTTCAGAGAAAAATATTATTGACAAATACTGCTTTGTCCACTCTAACAAGCCTTTAGAGACATTTCCTCCAAAACATCCTTTCACAGTTTCATCCTTTGAAAAAGGAACTTGAAATGTGCCAAGAGCCATTTGATACCAAGATTGTGCCATTTTCTGGCCTCAGGAAAATACAGCCACAGCAGAATCTTTTGGGACTTGCTCAAGGATCTGACGCTACCTACCAATGACTGAACTATATATCGCTAGTGTCCCCACAGAACAGCTGAACTCAGAAACACTTCCCTTACAACGGCTTCCCATTAGTGCCCTCCCTTGCCATTGAGCAGTCTAGCTACACGATGGTCTCTCGGTGAACTATGATATTTTAAGTGAGCATTGCCCATTCCTCTTGCACTAAATAAGGCAGAAATCTTTAGGAGAAAAATAATGTTGTACAAGTATGAACAGAAAAAAGAAGGCAGAATTAATTGGCCAGCCAACCTTATTCCTGGAATGTCCTAACTTCCAAGAGCTTGATTTATCAAACTTAGTACTATTTTGTGTGTGATCTATTTTATATATGTCTGATTCTGATTCAATAGTACCTCAGGCTACAAACTAAAGTGAGGTGGAGGTCAATTAACTGCTTATATTTCATCTGAATTAAACCACAATATTTTCCTATGATAGAAGTTGAGTACAAGATGTGATTATGTTTTGCCATCATGTATATGTGTACTGAGTATATTTGTCTTTGTAACACCTAAAACAAAATAATATGAGTTGAGAAAGATTTTTACAGTACACATGGCAGTGAAAAAGTTCAGTTTATTTATGTTTGGTGCTAATTATGAAACAGTACATAGTCACATTACCTTTAATTAGCAGTATTCCTGCAGTCATCAAGCTTTTCAATCATTATGTCATTTTCGCAGTAAAAATGCCTGTTAAATGTGGTTTCTGATAGGCATACATAAAGAAACTGTAAAGGGTGCGGGAGACAAATCAATGAAATAAATATTTGCAGAGGATTAAGGTCTGTAAATTATGTATCTTCCAAAGAATGTAGCTTTCCTGTCAAACATCCTATTGATCTGCTTAGTCTTTTTAACTCTTATTCTTCTTTGCTGAATATATTCCAATGAGAAATGGAATTTTGTTAAGTTTCAGAGATAACTGACCCCTCAGACTACAATCTTCATTGGTTCTGTATGGCTATCAGGGAGAACTTGAAAACATGCCAAAAAGCTAGAGCTGACAATACATCTCGCACTATTCTGAATTATTCAAGACCAGCCAGTCTCACTGATTCTCCAGTCCAGGTACCAAACTCATTGTCAAACCAAGAGCCATAAGACTCATGCTGCATGCTTTGAAGTAGGTGAGAAATAAAACTTCTGGACAACAGTTAAAATACAAAAACATTCCCAAGGGTCTCACCATTACAATGCAGAATAAGTTTCAAATGTGTATGCTTCTGGGGTACAGAGAGCTCTGATGGCAACTTTCCTTACTGGCCCACTAATAAGAATATAAGAACAGTTTCAATGGGTCATGTCCCCAAGTCTGGCCAACAGCAGGTACTTAGGGAAGAGTAAGAACAGAGTGAGTGTCTAGTTTATTTCTTAAAATTCTCCCCACCTCCTTAGGAACTTCTTCATCCAAATTTCATTTCCACATATTTAGTAATACTCAAAGGCTTTCTCCTTGATGAACTCATGCAGTTTTCCCTAGAACCAACATAATTTTTTAGCACTTACATTGTCCCTGGTAAGCAGTCAGGAAGGACTCTGGAAAAGAGTTTGGAAAGTTTTGAAGCCTAGAAGTCATGATCTGTAGTGAAAAATAAAAGCTTTTGTACTGCTTGTACAAAGAACCACCTCCTTCTGTTTGTGTTGAACTGAATTCATTACATTCATGGAGCTGCCTCTTTTGTTAAAAGAAAGAATGAACAATCAATCCGTAGTTACACCATTTTTATTAGGGTTTTTGTCATTCATGATTCTGTCGCTCTCTACCACAACTTTCAGTTATTTCTATTCCCAGCAGAGTCCTGGATAATTTCTTTGTTCTTTGTATGTAGGTCATCCCATATCTCTCAGCATCCTCACCCAAAACCCTATACAGTCTCCTATATCCAGATAGGTTCCATGGTTCTGCAGCTGGCAACATAATGCAACTTGTCATGGGAAATGTATTTGAGTGGCTGATAACCCATGTGTACCTCAAAAGCCACATCCTGGTAACCCTTCCAATATGCTCTTTTTAGCCGTGAAGGTAGAAACGGTGTTAGGATCATCTAATTTTAGTATACCTCTAATTGCAGAAGCTCTTATTAGCAATAAATCAACCCTCAATGTGTCCTAACATTGGAAAAAGCAACCCCAGAATTTCATGGCAGCATGAAAAACATTTGGAAAAGTCGGCTAAAACACTTTGAATAGAGCCTTGAACTGCATAGATGTGGAAGCTGTGTTTCCTTCTTTTCAATTACTGTGAAATTTCCTTGTCTCTAGTAACAAGTAGGATGTGTCTGGGTAAATTCACACTCCCTAAGTGAGAAGTCTAAGCTCTCTACAGTCAATGGACACAGCTGCATGTTTCCAAAGAGTGAGTCACAGCATCTAGTTTAGACAGTGCTTCTAGTCTACAAGGTCTGCACAATGCAGTTCTGCAAGGAGCCAAACTCCTTGCAGGGGCACATTGTACTTCCATTCACGTCTTACTTTCTGCTATTAAGATCCCGGAAGTGAATCAACAAATCCCTGTGATCAGTGATGCCTAAACATATCTCTGATATTCTTCGTTTTAAGTTTGACTTGCTTACCTTGTGTTCTGAGCTGTCAGGAAGCCAGACAGCCACACTAGCAGAGTGCTAAGCCTGAGCTAAAAGCCCTATTTAGTATTGCTGTCATATTTACTACAGTTTTGTAACTTCCACTTCAGAGAAGGTTTGCATCGAGGTTGCTTGGCATGAGCCAGAGTGAAGTCACATCTGCTTGCCAAAGACAAAACCAGCCATGAGCTGCTCTTTACATCTCCTCACAGAAGGAGCAGATCTAACTTCTTTGGTCACATAAAGATCTACGGGGGCCATAGGAAAGGGAGGGAGCTAAACTGAGCCATGGCATGATTGCTTACCCATCATATGTCTCATAGCATATAAACTGCTCCTGGTCACATTAATTAGGCAACTCCAGTCCTCTAAGACTCTTTAGCACATCTTCAACCATTGAGACCACACATGTTCAGGATGTCCAAAAAATGTCACCTGTTTATCTGTAGTGGGGCGTTGACATTGGTGTTTCCATTTCTGAGAAAATCTCAGTCTAGTCAATGTGTTATTCTCTAGCTCTGGAGCCATTGAGAAAAACCTTTTGCTCTAACTGCAACTGCAGAATATGGTAGAGGAGAAAGTCCCCTCCTTTGTGACAGCAGCCTTTCTTGACAAGGTTATAGATACCCCTTACTCAATGGATCTGCATAAGCCCCCTTTTCCCTTTGACAATATATGATTTAGTAGGCATGGTGGTACTAGGTTGACAGTTGGACTTGATCTTAGAGGTCTTTTCCAACCTTAATGATTCCGTGAATCTATGATTCAGAAGGTCATGACTCCTGGACAGAATTTTAGTGGAGCTCTGAACACGTATTGAAGGAAGAATATAATGCTCTTTCCACTTAGGCTCACAGCAAAAATGTGGTCCTTTTCAGGGGTCAGTGGCTAATTAGTAGCAAAATATGTTTAAATACAGTAAGTTGTTGTGCATGCTTTGGAGTTCAATGAAACCTAAGAAGCAAAATTGGGCTTTTTTCATGTAAACTAATCACTTATAGTGAAGCTCTTTGTAACATCTTCACTGCATTATTCCACAGACAATAAATTGCTCCTTTCTTTGTAGGCAATATTTCTCAACTCTCACGCATCGTAAACCGTATTTTCTTCTCAATCTGCCAGTTTTATTTTAAACAATTGTACTGAAGTGTGCACCACAATTCACAGGCCATATATTACCTCCTATCAACAGCTGCTTTAACCACCACGATTCCTACTTTCCAGTTTCAGTTTCATATTTATGTATCTTACCAGCTGGGAAAACAAATACTTTGAAATCACTTCCACATCACAAGCAGAAGAATATTACATTGGATAAGGCTGTCAGTAGCACCTTGGGATTTTTGACATGATTTTTATTGACCAACACCAGCATAGTTGTTAATGATGTTGATAACTAACAATAGATCATATTTCTGAGGCCTAAGGAAATGTCTTTACACATTATTACATGGTGTTTACTTTGAAGTACTGCAATCACTGCTAAGAACAGCCTGAATTGTTTTTATTGGTTTGTGATGGAATGTTCTTGTTTCTTATTTGCATTTCCCAGTTGATTACAATTCTGTATAGTTTGATATTAGCCTGAAGAAGATCCAGAAAATTAACTAGATTTACAAAAAAAAAAAAAAATAAATCCATTTAAGCACTTAACAGACTTCAGCAATGACTAGGAAAAAAAAGTAAATAACCCCACCTCATAGTTGTTTAGAATTATGTTTCAAAAGGTTGCAACAAGGTCATTAGTGACCTAATGAAAAAATGACGAGACCCTCACAACTGGGGAGCAGCCATGCTCACAGTACAGTTATAGATGAGAAGTCAAGAACTCACTTTTCTTGAACTACTGCTCCTCCAATAAAAAATGTTCTCCATGATGTAAAGAGGCAGTACCTCGGTGATTAATGCCTTAGGGAGGTTTTACTATTTCTGTGTGTGCTGTACATGTGCTATCAGACATAAACAAGATCATGAGGCAGATAGATAGTTTTATTATCATTAAATCAGTTTGGGGAAAAATGGTCATTTATACAGGGTGAAATTTATCTTGTTGTCCAAAAATTAGGCATCTAATTTGTTTATTTAAATCTCCTGTTATCACTGGATAGATATAACCACCTCAGGAAGGTAGTTCAAGGAATTACAGAATTAAGTTATTTAAATGGAATTTACTGAATTTCTTTTTTTTTTTTTTTCCCATTGTCTCTTGTCCATCCACAAGATACCACTGATAGGAGGATGGCTCAGTCTTCTTTACTCTCTACTATCTGGTATTTATACACATTGATAATGTCTTCCCTGAGCCTTCATTTCTCCAAACTGAACAGCCCCAGCTCTCAGCTTCTTCTTGTATGAAAAACACTCCAATCCCTTAATCGTCTTCATGGCCCTTCTCTGGACTCATCCAGTCTCTCTTCCATTGAGGTGGCCCAGAAAGGACACAGCACTGCAGGGCTGAGCACAGGGGAAGGATCACGTCTCTACGCCTGGTGGCAACACTCTTCCTAATGGAAGCAAGGAGGGTCTTGGCTTTCTTTGCTGCAAGTGAGCATTGATGTCTCACGGTAAGCTTGGTGCCCACCAGGATTCCAAGGCCCTTCTCTACAAAGTTGCTTTGCAGGTGGTCAGTCCCCAGCCTGTCCTGGTGCATGAGTTTGACTCTTCTGCCCCCCTCTCAGGGACAGAACTTGTCATTTCCCTTTGTTGAACACCATGAGATTCCTGTCAGACCATTTCTCCAGTCTGTCAAGGTCCTTCTGAATGGCAGCACAACTGTCTAGTCTATCAACAACTCCTCACGGTTTCATATCATATGCAGACTTTCTAGGATACACTCCTTCCTACTATCCAGGTCACTAAAGAACATGCTAAACAGCTTTGGTTCCAGTGTTGACCCCTGGGGTACACCACTAGCGTCTGGCTGCCAGCCAAACTTTGTTCACAACCCTTTAGTCTTGGCAATTCTAAATGGCTGTAGATTAGAGGCACCTGAAATTGTACTACTTTAGTTGAAGTGTTGCCTCTTTTGAAGTTTGTATTTTTCTTCTTTTGACTATATATCAAACACTGATTTATTGTTTACAAGTTTACTATTAAAACTCTGTATTTTCAGTCATGAAAATGATGAGTGATAAAACACTGACACGATTCTTCTGAAAGAACACAGTTATTAAAAATGTAATATGCAACATCAATAATGGAATTCCCAGTCCTTGCAAATCCTCCTAGAAATATTAGACAGTTTAAGTCCAACAGCAACCAATTTTCTCCTTGATGGGGTATGAATATTCAATGATTTTTTAATTTCATTTGTGTAAAAATAAACCTAGTGTCTATTTAAGCATTCAAAGCAGTGATGGACAGGACAGCTTCCTGTGATACCATCTTCCCATAATTATTTACTTTCATTGTTATATTTTATTTCCTGTGTGAATGTTTGTAGCTCTAGCTTCCATTCATTGGGATGGAGAGACTACTCAAGTCATCTCTTATCTCTCATAAATAGCAATAGAATCATAGAATATTTTGAGTTGGAAGGAATCCAAGAGGATCATTGAGACCAACTCCTGACTCTAGATAGTGCAACCTTAAAGTTAAACCATATATCTAAGAGCATTATCCAAACACATCTTCAACAGCAACAGGCTTGGGGCCATGACCACTTCCCTGGAAAGCTTGTTCCAGTACTTGACCACCCTCTCAGTGAAGGACTTTTTCCTTATATGCAATCTGCATACCCTCTGACACAGCTTCATACCATTTCCACATGTCTTATCACCGGTCACCAGACAGAGGAGATCAGCACCTCCCTCTCCACTCCCTCTCTCAAGGAAGTTGGAGACAGCAATGCGTTCACCCTTCAATCTTCTCTAAACTGAACAAATGTAATATCCTCAGCCACTCTTAGTAACTCATGTCCTCTAGTCCTTTCACCATCTTTTTTGTCTTTCTTTGCACACATTCTAATATTTTTATATCCTTTTTACGTTGTAGAGCCCAAAACTACATACAGTACTCAAGGCGAAGGCTACATCAATGCTGAATCTATTGGGGCAATCACTTCTTTTGACCACCCAGCTGTACATGCTTAATGCACAGTTAGCCCTTTTGGCTGCTGGGGCATGTTGTTGACTCATATTGAGCTTGCCATCAACCAAAACCCCCAGGGCCCTTTCTGCAAGGCTGCATTCCAGCCTCTAGACCCCTGTCTTGGTCTCGGCTTGGATAGAGTTAATTTTCGTCCTAGTAGCTGGCATAGTGCTGTGTTTTGGATTTAGGATGAGAATAATGTTGATAACACTGATGTTTTAGTTGTTGCTGAGCAGTGCTTATACTAAGCTAAGGACTTTTCAGCTTCCCATGCTCTGCCAGCGAGGAGGGGCACAAGGAGCTGGGAGGGGGCACAGCCAGGACAGCTGACCCAGCCTGGCCAAAGGGATATTCTATAACATATGACATCATGCTCAGTATATAAAACTGGAGTTGGTCAGGGGGTGGGAATCACTGCTTGGGTATGGGCTATTGGTCACCTGGTGGTGAGCAATAGTTGCATTGTGCATCACTTGCTTTAGTATATTCCTTCATCATTATTATTATTAATATTTCCTATTCCTTTACTATCTTATTAAACTGTTTTTTTAATCAACGCATGAGGTTTTTTTTTCAGATTCTCTCCCCCATCCCATGTGGAGGATGAGGAGGTAAGCAAATGGCTGTGTGGTGCCTAGTTGCCAGCTGGGGCTAAACCACAACATCTCCCAGTCTGTACTTATATCCAGGATTACACCACCCCAAGTGCAGAAGCTGGCATTTATTCTTATTAAATGTTATATGGTTGGTGATTGCACAACACTCTGATCTATCAAGATCTCTCTGTAAGGCCTTTCTACCTCTGAGGGAATGAACAGCTTCTCCTAATTTAGTATCATCAGCAAACTTCCTTAGTGTGCTCTCAAATCCTATGTTCTAGGTCACTGACAAAAACATTGACAAGAACGGTTCCTAAAATTGAGCCCTGGGGAATACCACTAGTGACTGGCTACCAGTCTGATATTATGCATTTACTACAACTCTTTGAGCCCAATCCTTTTACCAAATGTTCACCCATCATACTTTGTAGATGTCTAGCTGCATACTGGACATTCTGTCCAGAAAGGTGCTATGAAAGAGGGTATCAAAAGCTTTACTTAAATCAAAAAAATCACCAGATGCACTGCCTTCCCTTCATCCCTGAGATGGGTAACCTTGTCACAAAATGATATGCAGTTAGTAAGTCATGATTTTCACTTCATGAACCCATGTTGGCTTTGACCAAAGATTGCATAATCTTTCAAGTGTTTTTCAATAATTCCCAGAATAATCTCCATAAATTTACCAGGCACTGCAGTAATGAATAGCTACTTAGCCCTTGTAGTGTGCTTTGTACAAGTTTGAACTTTGTTGCTCCACTCAAGAACAACATTTTCTCTGATATTCTTGTAAAAGTTTGTGAACAAAATTGGATATTACCTTCTAGTATTGGTCTCATACATGCCTGTATTTGGTTTATGTGGCAACGTTTTGGTTGTGAGGGAGGTCGCAGGCATGGTCTCTGTGAGAAGAGACCTGGAACTAACCCCATGTTGGACACAATCTGTTCCAGCTGGCTCCAAAATGGACCTGCTGATGTCCAAAGTTGAGCCCATCAGCCAAGCTGGTGGCTCCTCTGCTGTAACACATTGAAGAAAGGGTAAAAAAAAAAATGCTGTGCAACAGGTGGGAGAGACATGGAATGGGGGGGGGGGGAGGGGGGGGGGGGGGGGGGGGGGGGGAAAGAAAAAAAAATGAGACCTTCAGATGCCAAAGTCAGTGAAGAAGGTGGGGGAGAAGGAGCTCCAGGTGCCAGAGAAGAGATTCCCTTGCAGCCCATGGAGAAGACCATGAGAAGCAGGTTGTTCCCCTGCAGCCCATGGAGGAACAGGCAGGAGCAGATTCCACACTACAGCCCATGAAGATTAATTAATTTAGTCTTCCCCAACTTGACCTTATTTGGCCCATGATGGTAATTGATGAGCAGTCTCCCTGATCTTATCCAAACACAATTTATTTTATACCCCTGTCATGCTGAGGGGGCAAGTGAGAGAGTGCCTTGGTGGACAGCTGGTAGCCCCTAAGGTTAAGCCACCACAACATCCCATGTAAAAGTAGTATTACCTTTCTATTATATGATGCTCTTGGTTTCACAAGAGGAATTCACTTACTTTCTGCCAATCCTAAATCCCTATTTATCAGGGTATCAGTTTCCTGTAAAATAAAGAATGCCTTGCAACTGAAAGATTTACCTTCCCGAAGCAGTGGGAAAGACTGGAGCCAATCTTGTCATATTTTTTTGCATACTCTGTATAACAGTAGATGTTTAACTAAGAAAGTTTAAGGGAGAGTCAGAGATTTTGTAGAGCAGGAGACAGATGTTAGTCCGAAAGTTACTTCTGAAGACACTGAAAAGGTGAATTTTAGCTGGTTGTTGGAGAGACCAAGTAAATGGGATTTCCTGCATTTCCATTTGTACTTACTGCCTCTTTCATTCCACAGACTACCAGTGAGAAGAGTCTGGGTCCATCTTTAGTGTCTCTCATCAGGTATTTATATACACTGTTAAGAGCACCCCTGAGCTTTTTCCACACAAAATAATGTCAGCCTACTCAGCCTCCTTTTGTATGGCAGCTGCTTCTATCCCTTAACCATCTTAGTGACCCTAATGATGTTAAGTAACCAGTAACCAGCACAGAGCTCTTGCCTCTGTGCTGAAGCAGACACAAGCCTATCAGCACTCATGTCTCTCGTCCACCCTGTTCCACTCAAGAGCAGCAGTGGCAGTTCTGGAGTCAGTGCTGAGAACAGGAGGAGCTATTTGACTGTCTGCAGATGTGGTTTTCTGTCTCCACAGGAAGGAAAACTGAACATTGTGGACATAGTTTATATGTTCAATAGGAATACAACACTATTTGTCATGGTGGGTTGACCCCGGCTGGCAGGGAGTTGACCCCAACCAGTCACTTGTTCACTGTCCTCCAGGGGAATGGGGGGAAGAATAGGAAGGAGAAAGGCAAGTGTGGTGGGTTGACCCTGGCTGGCTGCTGGGTGCCCACCACAGCTGCTCTGTCCCTGCCCTCCTCAGCTGGGCAGGGGAGAGAAAACATAATGAAAGGCTCCTGGGTTGAGATAAGGGCAGGGAGGTCCCTCAGCTGTTACCATCACGGGCAAAAATGACTCCACTTGGGGAAATTAGTTTCATTCGTTACCAATCAAATCAGAGTAGGGTAATGAGAAATAAACACAAATCTTAAAAAAAAAAAAAATCTTCCCTTCAACCCTCCTTCTTCCTGGGCTTACCTTCACCCCGCTGTCTCTGCCGCCTCCCCCCGAGCGGCGCAGGGACGGGG
>JMFS01080250.1:0-25586 GCA_000699545.1 Podiceps cristatus
TTTTTCATGTAATTTAGGTACCGAAAGGTTTTACACAAGGTATGTGCTGCTGAACTGTAAATACCTAGCAATGAAAGGGAGGACAGACAGCCATAGGCACAACCTCAGATGCAAGAAATCAGAGAAACCAAACCATCTGGCCCTGAGAGAACTTACAAATGAGAGAGGGGGGCCTTGGACATTCGTGTCGGGACCTCACACTGTTTCTCAGTGTTAGCAGCTGATTGCATTCATCAGGCAGGAACTTGTCTCCTGGGAATATTAAACTCTAAACTAAACAAAGAAACATTTTCAAGCTCTATGTTACTTAGCATCCATTTGGAATGGATTCCACCGTGCCCCCAGTGTAATGGGAAGATTCTTCAGGGGATGAAGATGTTGGTCGAGCCCTGGTATCCTCATCTGCTGAGGGGATCTCTGTTGAACTGTCTACTTCTGAGATGCCTTCAAGACTCAGGGATAAAATTTTGCTTTAATGGCACCTTCCCTGATCAGGACAATAGCAGCTCTTGAGATCTGTGGAAACAAGTATCACTTTCTTGGTAAGGACTTTTCATGGGCAGAGAGAGAGAAGAAGAGGTATTGGGAAACAGCTCATAAAATAAAAACAACTAACAAGTCGTGTGTGTGCGCACATGCCTGCGTAAGAGAGAGAAGGAGGAGGGAGAGAATGAATTATGGCTGAAGAAAAGAAGGTCTTTCATCTGAAAGTTCAACACAGATTCCTGAATTGCACATATTATATGCATAAGGTGTGAAAGCTGAGCTGAGGAGAACACATGCCTAATTTGTTAAGAAACGGCAAATCCCCAGCAGCAACCAAGATGAAATTAAACTTGTACTCAACATATTCATAGCTTAAAAATGATCTTAGCTTTTATGAATGTGAGGTCAAAATGGAATTTTTCCTCCAGGTATGTACATAAATTAGGTAGCATTAATAGGAAGTAACCAGCCCATTTATTTGTCAATAAGCATTGAAAGTGAAGGCTGAATGAGCCTGTGCCAGAAGGAATGGAAACTAGTTTGCATTTCATGATTATGTAAAGCAGTTCTTGGTAGAATGAACTTCTTGTGACCTCCCCCCCACCCCCCATTCCCTTTCTTTTCCTTCTCTGCCACCCTGGCAGCACACATGTATTTAAATAATTTCCATTTCTAACAATGTGTTTGTGTGTTACTTTTAATCAGCCTGAGATAGCTCTTGTATTGTTTGTCCTGTTTCATCTTATGCTTCCTTTTTAATATGGAACGAAAGAAAAAGTGGTGTTTCTGGGTGCACCCTTGGTCTAGAAATGTAGTGGTCTTCCAGTGATAGGAGCGAGCATTTCTTTACTTAACCAGATAGCAAGACAGGTGCAGAGGGAGTAGTCAGGAAAACACAAAGAAAAGTCGGAAATGCATGCTATTTGAGGACTGTTCCATTTCACACCAGTTAATAGATTTTACTGTCTCAGAGAACTGGATGATGCAGATTTTTCACCTGGATTGCCAGCTAATTTGTTGTCTGGTTTTCAAAAGACAGGTTTCATGTCTTTTCCAAAACCAAATCCTTTAAAGGAACCGCAAAATCTGTACCTCAATGTAACTAGTCACATTTTGAACATTTTCATCAGTGCCCCAGAATGCTTTCTATGGAAGTGGGCTGGTCAAAAGTGGAATTTCACCCCTGTAGCAGCCACTGAGGTAGGCATTTGGGACCTCAGTCAGAGGAGACTGACAACTTCTATACACTAGAAACACCACTGGCTTCTATGGACTGGACTGTTGGTTTCTAGCCAACACTGAGTGGATAAATAGGTGCTTGAATGAAAACTCATTTTGTAACTGATGATACCCAATTCTGCAGTTTCCTTAGTCAGGTCTCAAATGTAATGAGACTGAAAACTCGGTTACTTTCTCAGTCCTAGGAATTATCCTTCCTGGCTGCCACTGAAGCATAGCACATTAGGGCACATGCAAGCAGAAGAATTAATTCTGTAGTACTGTTGACTCAATACTTTCCACCTGTATGAAATCTATGCATTCAGAATTCAGCAAAATATTAATGTTATTTTATATGTAAAACATATTGATTTTATATGCATCTTAAGCAAAAACTGAATTTCAGAAAGGTTTCTGTTAATAAGTGATAGGAAGAAAACCATAAAGCTTTTATTTATTTATTTATTTACATTTAACACACCCTCAGGTCTAATGAAGAAATATGTTAACATGATGTTGACCTTCTGGTGCAATAGAAATTTTGAATAAACTTTAATATCTCTCTCAATACTCCTACTTACAGTTCAAATTTAAAGGAGAAAATTGAGAAGTGAAAAAGTCCTAAACACTGGGCAATTACCCACAGCCCCTTGCTGCTGTTGTTGATCTAAGTAAAGAAACGAGGAACTAACAAGATGTCAGAAAGTCATCGTATTTTGAGCTGGAACAAAACACCTTTAAGAGCTCTTGCTCTTTGGAATTTTTTTTCAAGATGCATCAAGTTCATATGTGCTCAGGATACAATATGAAGAATATTTTGTACAGTCAGGAATGAAGATTTAATAGTCTGATAACTAGAGAACCTTACAGATAATTTCAAGGTGTTAATCTAACCTTGCTGTGCCTTTAATCTTTCAGCGTTCTGGAGAATGTAAAAAACAAAAGCTGACTGTTTTAATATCATAGAGTAGTCATGGAGAAAAAAATTTCTTCCAGCAGAGCAGCTTTTAAATAAATTATTACTTTTTTTTTTTTTTCCATGATGGGGAAAAATAACTGTAAGATGGATTTAAAGGGAAGTGAATTTACTAAGTGTCCTGCATCTTTCTCCCTCACTAATTAGTAACAGTCAAACGCTCTTGTTCTGCAGACAGTGACTACAAAGGAAAGGATAAAGAACTTGGGAAAGACTCTAGAGCTGAAATAATTAGGCAATTTATCATTTAGGGTAATTGGACTTATGCAAAGCAACATTATTTACCACAGGTTTCCATTTCTTCTAACCGGGTGTGAAAAATATGCTACATTGATTGGGAAATGCTCTTAGTGCTTTTTCCAATATGCATTGTGCCAGGGACATTCAGTTCAAAGTGTGGTGTTCCTCCCAGTGATTTCTTTTCCCTCAGTGATCTTCAGAAGCAGCCTTCAGCTTCTAAAACCTCAAACCAAAATTAGATTAAAGTGCCCAATATGGGGTCAGAAATGGGAGAGAGAGGGGTTTCCACCGGGGAATTTTCACTTAACAAATGAAAGCCTTTGCTTTGTTTCAAAGGAAAAATTGCCAAGTGGAGGCACATCTTAATCACATCGGTAGCCAGCTGAGATGTTTATGCTAATTTCCAAAGGTATGTAAGTATAGGAATCAGGGGGTCCAAAACTCCTGCCTCTGTGATGTGAAAAACACAGGCATTTAAGCACCACGGGCGGATAGCTCTGATGTTGTTTCAGCATAAGAGGAGATGGGGGGAGAAGTCACGAGGGGTTTACTTGAGTTTCACTTCACAATTTGCCGGCAGTATGAATGCCCCTTCACCCTAAGGTGAGTTTTTCCATCGCTTTTCCAAGGTAAAGGGCCCAGCTACCCCTTTGTGGCTTGACAAATTATGGCAGTCTCCTGTCTTTGGGCTGTTGCCCTCGTGAAGATTACCTCTTCACAAGCAGCTGTGCTTGCGATGGATGCTCTGGAAACGTACAAACTCCCTGGATTTCACCCCCTGAGTGGCTGCTTCATGGTGACCCCAGGGCTGACTTTCTGCCAGACCCCCCAGGGTGGCCTGGGCTGTCGCATCCCGCTCCAGCATATGCAGCTTCGCTGCAGGTACTTTGTGGTGCTGGCACCCCAGTGCTCGGATACGTGTCCCCAGGCGTTGGGGTGAGGACATAAAGTAGCGGGAGAAATTGTTATTTAAAAGTGATCTTGCTCTACCTGCCTGGTGGAAACTAGCCAGCGGAGATCCCCGCTGGGAGGAGAAGTGGGGGGGAAGAAGGTGATGTTTAAAAGCATTTTACTCCCTGCCTGTGAGACATTCACAAATATGCACTGCCGGGCTGTCCTAGGTGGGTGCCGCAGAAGTGCTTTTAAGTGGCACAGCTTGACACCAGTTGCATGTGTGTCTTCAGAGAGTGTCACAGGTTGTGGGTTTTTCCCCCAACGGCTTGTTATTTTAAAACATTTCTATGTGCTTGATACCTTCTTTAATAGAAAAGTCATGACTAACAGCAATTTCCTATGGAGATACGAGGAGCAAGAAGTAGTAGGTTGTTACCTAAAATACTGCCTGTCACCTGAGCAAGCTCAATATGAGATAAAATGCACAATTTGTATGCAAACTGAGAGTGCTTCATCCCTCGCCAAAGGAGTGAGTGAGCTCTGATACTGAAAGTCATACCTCTGCGGATGTGGCCACACTGTCAACTGAGAAAGATTCCAACATTTGTCAGTTTTTGTCGCATATCATAATTTGCTGGCTGTTTACGTCGGTTACCTGGGTTGAGCAGAGCAGCTAGTCAAAATCTCAGGGCCTTTGGGTTGTTTGGCTTAGAGCTAGGATCCAAATGACTTTGAAGTGACCCTGCTTGTTTGCAAGGAACGTGCAAACCATCTTTTTGCCCAGCAGGGATCGAGCAGCAGGACGTGGCTCCTGTGCTCACAGCTCGGTGGAGCATTGTGGATGGTGGCAGTTCCTCACCAAGCCAGGTTTGCCCCGCTTCTGAGACCGCACCTGGTGCTTCCTCATCTCCTCCTTTGTTTTCCTTTTCTGATCCTTTTCCTTCTTTCCTGAACACACAGGTCTGTGCAGAGAACTACCCGGAGAAACCACTTTGCCCACCGATGTCTTGCACATAACCTTGCTTGTCATTTTGCATTGCGGCAGTCGCCTGTGTAACTTTGCACAGAGGCTGTAATCCTCCCTCCTTGATTCTGTAGTGGAGCTTATCTGTTTCTTATATTTACCCAGAGAGACGAGTGGTTGCTTTATCTACAGGTTTCAACAATGTTTAACCCAAACTGTAACTGTCAAGCAAAAGACTTTCTTTAGGTTTGGTACTCTGCCACTTCAGCACTGCAGACTTCTGCCTGTGGGAGCAAGATACTGTATCTTTTCTAAATATTTTAGGTTATTTTAGCACTTTTCATATGATAACACCCAAATGATACGTAAACACTAACCTCTAAATATACCTACAAGGCTTGTAATATTAATGGCCCTGCTTTTACAGGGTGAGGCACAGAGAATTTAAAAGTTTTGGCATGGGAAGTAAAGAACTCATCAAGCAATATTTTCATGGTCTGGTTAACTTATATCCGACAAGGAATCTTTGTAAATTCATCGAGTGTTTCCCCCATGGGTTTAAGTGAAAATACGGTGACTTTCATCAGAGATTTGAATCACTGAAGTCAATGGGTAACTTCTGGTGTGCGCAAATTAAAGGATGTGCATGGATAGCCCTATGCAAGGACAGAAATGCAAATGGTGTTTTCACCAGTGTGTTGAGTAGTCCCTACAAAGTACACTCCTTTCCATTCTGCAGGGGTATTGTCCATGAAATTCATTAAACCATAGATTTTAAGTTTAGGAGTTTGTTACTGTGCAGTCTAATCTTATGGACCACCAAGGGCATAGAACTTCACTGAATTAGTTCTGTTTAAATTAGTCTATCTGTTAAACAGCACACCCCCCCCCCCCAATAACATGTCTTTCCCAACTTTGAAGATCCTGAGAAGAACAAGTGAAACACAATGCTTTAGTAATCTCTTTCCTTATCCTTATTCCATTGCTGTGAGTTTTGCTGTTCTAGAAACGTTGGGCAAAACTGTCTTTAACATGTTGTCTTTATAGGATTATGGAACCATCCACATTTTGCATTAATTAAACATATAAATGCCGCAAACTGTATCCAGGGCAACTGCAAACCAAGAGCCTGATTCTCAGTTTACATTTATGCCCTCTTTCACCACTCCTGCAATGGGAATGGACTGTCAAGGTGTGTGTACATCGTCCTTAGACTTTATCTGCAGTAGTATTATCATCTTCTCATTCCTGTGTGATGCTATCTTGTTAACATATAAAGAAGCGCATGTGACTATGGCAAGGACTGGTTTTGCTGCCATAGTAGGACCTTAGTGCAACTGAGAATCAGGCTCCAAAGACACATCTCTTGTTCTTACAAGCCAGTTATTTAAAGGAAAAGAGCAATACTCGTTTTGCTGGCAGGGAGCACAAAGCAAACCAGTAATTCAGAAAATAATAAGAGAAGCAAAACACAAAACATGGCACACTCCATTAAGTTTTCCTTCTTTATTAGTGGGAAGAACATGGATGTTTTTATCATGCTGTGTATTGACTTCGATATAAGTAGTGTAAGATCATACAAAATAATAGACTATCTCATAAAAGTTAAAGATGGAGCGAAAACATTTTTTTTTTTAGTTCTTTTTGCTCACACTACCTTCTTTTATATTCTCTGTTGCACTGAAGTAGGAACCTTGATATAGGAATGCAGATCATTTGATTAAATTTTGCATTTTACCAGAGATTAAGTTCAGCTCGTAGAGCAGTGACATAGAGATGCCTGTCATTTAGGAAATCTGCAAAGGCTTGACCCAAAGCCTCAGGAGGGTGTTGCTTTGGTTCAGATCCTAGGTGAGATCAGTGTTGTGCTTTTGTAATCCAAGAGGCTGCTGTTGCTGGGCTCAGGGTTATAGTTGTAACCCACAGCCCCAAAGGACCAGCTGCTCTGCTGTAAATTCGGGCTAGTACTGAGGGGGAGTGAGAGGCACAGTAAACACACAGAGTAGCAGTAAATGACAAGAGGATATGATATGTAACAGTAAGCAGGCTCAGTGTTTGCTTAAGTTGTAGAATGGTCTTTTAAATCAATCTTTTATTATCAGTGGAGCCTTAGCAGTGTACTTAAATGGAGAACAATGCAAGGACACAGAGACTTGGTGCAAAGTGAACATCTTGCTTTCTCTCCTAGCTCAGATTTTACAAGAAAAACCATAGATAGATCCAGGTCATAACATTCAGATGTGAACTTTTTCCATGTTTGACAGTGTTTGGAATTGGGCTCTGATTTCATCCTCATTCCTGCCGTAAGGATTCAGTCCTGACATCCTGCATAAATAGAACAGGGAATGTCATGCAAGGGGTCCTCCTGCTTCTACCCTAACCTTTCTGGCAGTACCGAATCTACCACAATTTTGTTTCATCTCTTCCCATAGTTAATTATCCTTCCCCTAAATAAAGATTATGTTTGTTTCCCTATTCAATTTATTGCTGTCAGATTCCCCTGTCAATGACAGATTTTCTGTCATTCTTGGCCTGAAAGAGCCTTTGCATAGAAGTGTTTTCTCCTCATTGTGCAACTGTAATCATAAACTGCAGTGATATCACCTGGTAGTGTTTTCTTGTGTTAAAATTGTAACTTCCTAAAATAATTTGGTTATATGTGTCTGTTTTCAGAGGTTCACCTATGGGTTTTTAACATCCTTTAGAAAATGTGGATATTAGATTGAATAGAGTATTCTAGAAGTAGGCTCCACCAATGTGAAATCTTACCAGGCTTATCTCAGAGACCTGGTTTTGCTCAGTGCACCCTTGTTTCAAGTGTAGTAGTTGTTGTTGGAGTTAAGTGTTTTCAAGTGTTGCTAGATTTATTTTTTTCCCCAATATATTATTTTCCTGTTACTACAGGTCTATAAATACACAAAGAGAAATTAGATGGAAAGTGTTGTCACAAGTTGGGGGTTAGGTTTTTGTTTTGTAGGAAAACAATGTTACCAGATCTCTTAACTCCCACCAAGTCAAAACTAATTGCTGGGAGGATTACTTGAAACTGAATTGAAATTTGAATACTCATTTTTATATTTTTAGCATTTCAGATTAAGGAAGTAATAATTTAAATCCCAATAATGCTCAGACTTTGCAGAGAAATGTGGTAGCCACAAGACACTTGCTGTGCATAGTCAAATTCTAAGCAATGCACTGGCAAGTGCTACCAAGCCCTCATGTGCATCTTTAGGCATCTAAATATATGTACACTTATGTATCCTTCAGCACTAGACTATAATATGGGATGGCAATTATAGACCAGGTCATTCTTGGTAGTAGATTTTTTTGATAAAGCTCTTGGGAGAACTTTCTTTTCCAAGCCAGCAATGGGGAGAAAGTTTAATTTCAATGCATTATTCAAAGGGTACAACTCTTCAGTAGTGCTGTACACCTTGTCTCCTGGTCCAGCTCTGCATTTCTGTTGGCAATGCAGTATTCAAGCTATGGAATATTAGCCTCCTCATTTCTGGGCTTCAGGAGGCGAACAGAGAATCAAATGAGCCCACATTACCAGCTGGAGCTAGGAGGTTCCTCCACTGTGCTAAGAGATAGTAGACTGAATGCTGGTCCATCCAATAAACACTAAAGATGTTAACTGGAGATGTTTGGCTTTGCTGCAGGAGGGAAAGCGATATGAAATGGATTTATGTTGTTCTTCAGAGTCTTTAAAACCAATCTGGTTCAGAAACCTTTAAACCAGTTAGGGGATACACTGTATTGGGTGTAAGGCGATGGTTAAAAGGTGTGTGAAGCAGGCTGAAGGCAAGTTTGCTGTTGATGCAGTCTGTAAAAGCAGCAAATCAGTCATATAGTAGAACAGAAATAAGTGGTTTACATCAATGGAGTCTTAAGGCTATTCTATTACTGGTTACTGGGGCTAGAACGTGGGAGACAGGAAAGGGTATTGCCTAATGTTATTAGCAGAAAGTCGTATTTTCAAATCATGCCTGATGTCATTTTCCAACGAAGGGGCACAGTTCAAAACCAATCATTAGCTTCCTAATCAGTTCCCTCAGGCTGGGAAGCCATTGTGGGTTTGGTACTGTTCACCTCCAAACCCTTTTAGTCACTGTGCTCAGAACAAGACAGATCTGATGGTGTCTACTGACAGTATCACTCGGGGTGTCGAAAGCCTTACAGACTGGGCATTGCATAACACAACACAGTACTGATAGTACTTGTCATGCTTCATGATCCTTCTAAACAGCTCGTCTTCATTAGGCAACTGGAATAACCAGCTAGTACTCTTTCTGTAGGAGGCTGCAGTCCATGCCCTTTGTTGATGAGGAGCAGTCAATACTCCTAGCTGTGGAGAGGAAATGGAACTGCTGAAGACATACCAACAAATTACCAAATAAATGAAAACCTGCTTTTAATATATGGTGTGGATCATCTAAAAGAGGTGGTTGGCTTAATAACTAATATTGAAGAGGTGTTTGTTGCATAAGAATATTATATTAAATAATATAGTTTGTTTGTTGAGCTTGGAGAAGAGAAGGCTGAGTCCCCCCTCTGGTGACCAGCGAGGAACACAAGGAAATGGAATGAAGCTGTGGCAGGGGACATCCAGATTGGACGGTGGAGGGGGAGCTGCTGATCTCCTCCCTCTGGTGACCAGCGAGGAACACAAGGAAATGGAATGAAGCTGTGGCAGGGGACATCCAGATTGGACGGTAGGAAACGGTTCTTCACTGAGAGGGTGGTTGGTCACTGGAACAGGCTTCCCGGGGAAGTGGTCATGGCACCAAGTCTGTCAGATTTCAAGGAGTGTCTGGACAACTCTCTTAGTCATATGGTTTACTTTTAGGTAGTCCTGCGAAGAGCAGGGAGTTGGACTTGATGATCCTTATGGGTCCTTTCCAACTTGAGATATTCTATGATTCTAACAGATCTTGAAATTAAAAATCCATCAGGACCTGTGGACATATGCTGTCTGGATTCAGAGCGGTGAGAAGCAGAACCGCCAAAGGAACACTCAGAGATGTAATGTGCAGTTAAACCCTCAGCACTGGTAGGACTGGACAATCAGTAGTTAAAGCTAGTTAATTATTTAAGAAAAAAATTATGAATTATAAAATATTCAAAGTGCCTGTGCCTGATGCGTGCCATTGCCACAAAGGCACACGCACCTGGGGTTTAAATTCTTGCCTGTTTATTACATTTTTTAAAAGTAAAGATATTTTAATATTAATGATGGAATAATATTATTTGTGAAACATTAATAATAAACAAAACATGGGGGAGAAGGATTGTTACTTGCTTCTTCCTGAGGTGGATATGCCTGCTTTCTTTAAAATGAAAACCATTTACAATGTTTCTTAGCTCTCTCGGAAATGAATAACTTACTAAGTGTTGTGATAATTGTGCAGAGAACCCGTTACGGTAACACAGTGTAGCTACAAACTGACTGGGAAATTGGTGCCTTGAGTCTGAAATTACATGTTGCAGTTACCAGGCGTCATTTCAGATTAGCTGTACCTGTCTCGTGGGCAGCTCATCGGGAGCCGCACTGGTGAGTCAGAGAGACCTACCATTTTCCTCACTTAGAAGTTGGCCTGGTGTAGAGGGCTTAACTTAGAAACAAAGGCGAAATAAAAATCAGGCTATGCTGAGCTGTTGAGCCCAGAGACAGGGTCTGCTAGAGAAGCACTTTGTTGGAAACCTCAGCAAAAAAACCCCCGCCTCCTGCAAAAGCTTGGAGATGGTGTTAAGCAGCTTACATACCCAGTGACAACTCTCGAGTACCTGGCACTCGCCTGAACTCGCTGTCGACATCTGTACACCTGCTCTTAGCAGGCAGAAGGCAACATTTCTCCGACTGTATCTAAAAATGGCATTTCTCACAAAAAAAAAAAAAAAAAAAAAAAAAAGGCTGTTAGTCGCGGTATCTCTGCCAAGCTCCATTTACATGTTGGCTGCTTAAAGACCCATCTGCAGCGTGGATCGCCTGACACCAGTTCACTTCCTGTCCTAAACTGCTGAAAAATCCCAGTGCATAAAATGCTGGCACCATGGCTTTTCGTCGAATCCATGGCCCTCCCCACGTCTGCTCTGTGTGCTCTCAGCCCACCTTCCTGTGACCTGTCCTTCTGGATCTCCACGATGAAGCTGGGTCGGGTGAGACCTCTGGACCTGGCCCGGCAGACATTCTCTGCTTGCAATGCCATATATATTTGTATTTCCACAGTTGTGATCTGAAGTCCTGACCCCTAATCTGGGGACCACTGCTGGGCATGCATGAGTAGTTCGAGTCACTTTGGGGAGCAGGACTGTCTGTATGTGGAAGCACACATTTTGAAAGCGCACTGAGATCCTTCAGGGTGTAAGTTTTATAAACGACAGATACTATAAATCCTGACTGCCTGATGGCAGGCACTAGAGTGGAACATTTTGTCATCAGTGCTTATTATCTCAAGATTCTTAATTAGTTTCATTGATAATTTTGTCGCACTTGAATATTTCAAATGATTAAGTATTTCAGTGCTTGTTTGGTGGAAAGTCTCTCTGTTGTGTGCAGCAGGACGTAATACTGACTCCAGCTAGTCGGTGGACAAGCGGTGTTCGCCATCCCTTTTGCGGGCTCTCGTGGGAGCTGCTCTTGGAGTGCTGAGGTTGGATCACATCACAGCTGGTTGCAGAACACCAAGGTGGCTGATTTAGAAGTACCAGAAGGGGGGAGGGTGAAAAAGCCTAGTTTTCCCTCTCAGCTTTGAACACAGTATTTTTTCTTCACTGTCTAGTCCACCATTCAGGTGTCCCAGTTGAACACACAGGAGTCGTTTCTCAGTTCCTGCAGAGAAAGTATTTCAGCTAGATGAGTTTTCCAGGTTTAAAGAATTATACCTGGAGGAGGCAGCCTGCAGTTTTCTTTCTCTGTCCTTCACATTTGTGCTGAGGGCAGCAGGTTCCCATGCCGTAGCTGCGGATGGGTGAGTATCCCTTTTGCAGTTACTGCACACGTCTTTGACTCCTGGCCGGGGTGAGATGTGCCTCCAGCATCTGCCGGGGCCCAGGCGGCTGCTTGTGCGGTGCCTGCAGACACGCACCCCAGCCAGCAGAGCACAGGGTCCATTTTAATCCCCTGAAACGCTAACAACAGTTCATGTCCAAGCTAAAATCTGTCCTGAATCAGAAGGATTTTCACCACAGCACATGGCGTGTCTAGTTTATACAGAAGAAAAAACCTCAAAGCATCAAAACCCTTTAAAATGCCACTTCTCATAATTATTTACTTAAGCCATAGGCCTGAATGCTGAATGTCTGTTGTAAATTGATGGTATAAATTCCCTGTTTGCTTCAGCAGAGAATTTGGCTCTTTGCCTTGAGACTTGTAAGAAGATAATGTTTTAAACCTATGGTTAGGAGACACAGCACATCCATATCTTTGCTTTAATCAGATTACTTTTTTCTTTTTTTTTTTTTTTTTTTTTTAGACCAAGTTGTGGAGTTTTTTCAGAGCCCTGTTCCTTAAATGTTCCCCATAGGTGGAATGTAATTAAACTCCACTGGCATCTCCCCCTGCTGGGATTTAGACTAGGGACAGATCTTTAGGAAGCATAAAACAAATACTGTGAAGAAAGAAACCTTGTTAGAAGAGTTGCCAGAGAATCAGCTCTGCTCCATTTACAAGCTGATAGTTTTGAAAATCTGCCCTTTCTCCTTCTGTGAATTGGTTTCTAGAAATTGTTAATTAATCATTTAAGCACTGGGGGCAAGGGGGAACCCACGAATCTTTCTCAGCTCTCACTCTGCTCATGGCTGAGAGTTCACATGTTGAGAAGCACTTTCTGCCTCAAACCCTAGCTTCTGCTTAAAATAATTTGGTGCAGAAGGCATTGCCCTCACGGTGCTGAGGAGGAATACGGCTCCGATGGTGATGGCAAGCACGAGGCACGCTCAAGCCCTCAGCTTGCTGGTGTGACGGTGACCTGTCCCCTGGCAAGTATCCATCGCAGAGGATGGCCAGGACAGAGCCGATGCCCCTTCGTGTGGCCCTGCGGGCACGGACGGCCTCGTGCTGCTCCGGTGTGAGAGCTGCTCCTCCGTGGCTCCCACCGGGCTATCCCCCGCTTCGCCTCACCTACCTCTGGCTGCAAGAACATAAAGTATGAGACCTGCCTCTCAGTTCTGGGGCTATAAATACGGAATAACCTTTTCAGCTGAGAGGGTTACTGTGCTGTGACCAGGAGGAGAATCTGTCCCCAGGAATTGCTTGACTAATGGCTATCAAAGCCGAAAGTGAAGGGATAGTAGTTTGGGATCAGCTCCTGGTGAGCTAGTGTCTATATTGCAAAACAAACTGTACCGTAACTGGGACTGCCTTTGATGATCCTCCTGCCTCTTTGGAATCGGGAAAAGACCTAATGCTGGGAATGATATATTTCTCGCCTGCCTGGTATGAGACTGCAATAATGAAATGAGAGTCCTTATTTCTCGGTCGGCGAAGTCTGTTGCTGTGGGTGGTGGAACAGAGCTCTCAGCCCACTAGAGAAGGGCGTTGTGCTCTGCTCCTCACAGGGTCGTGACTGCAGTCGCTGAGACCTGAGGTGGGTGCAACTCCCCCTCAGTTTGAAGGTAAGTTGTCTTGTAATACTCCTTTGCTAGGCAGTGGCAGGAGAAGCAGTGTTAAGAGATTTTTTGAAAACGAATTGGTGAAAAGCAAACAGCATGCAATGCAATGGCTAGGAACATTTATGGCTTGTAGTCCAGTCAAAAGCAGGTTTTAGTGGTTTATGTATTAACTCTATTAATTTGCTTTTTTCCCCCTTCTTTTTATCTATGCCAGTTGCTTTAGCATCTGGATGCTGTGTGTACAGGTGATTACCACGCTGCTGTAGTAGTGTACAGGTTACCGCCGAGTTGTTGCTTCCCCCTTCCCCCCTTCGTTATCTGTCCCCTCTTCCATGCTGGGCCCATCCTTCTGTCTCTCATTTGTTTTATTGGTCTCACCACCACCCCTCCTGCGTGAGGGTGCTGGGCCTCTGCACTGCTCCCTGTTTGGTGAGGGAGATTTCTTTGTGCTGGTCACATGTGGCATCAGAGCGACCATATAGAAATAGGACGTTCCTATAAGCCTTGTGATCTGAAATCACTCTTGCTCCAGAGGCCGTGCATAATTTACAAAAAGAAGTACCCAAGTTCACTATGGAAAAAACAATCCTGTCTGTGCATCTGTTCACTGCTATTAGGAGTATTAGTTTTCAAGAGCAATCCATTATTCTGTGAAGTACCTTACTTTGTTAGACAAACAAGAAAACCCACACTTTTAATCTCCTGGAGCTTTTAATGGCATCACAGGATGCAGGTACTTGAGACACTGATACCTAGAGCAGAGGGTTGAAATGGCCTTAGCTTCTCCTTACTGTTGGCCTGAAACCAGCAGAAAACAGAGCTGTGCATTTTAAGAGGATTTTACCAGCAAGGACATTTTTTGTAAGCACATCAGGTGCATGCACTTGGGCAATAAAGGCTATAGATGAGAGAGAGGTCTGCGCTTTGAGCACTCTGAATTTTCTATAGTTGTATATTAAATTCAAAATAGCAATCTAAAAGTGAACCTTCATCGACAGAGTCTGCTGAAGGGGGGAATAACGGTGGGGTGGGAATTAGCTGGGGCCCTGTCACCTCATAGGTGCAGTGTTTAGAGGGCCAGGGAGGCCTCAGCATCAGCTGCTGAAGCACAGCAGGAGAAAGAGCAGCAGCAAGCTGGGGAGCAGGCTGCTCACCTCTCTGTGTAGCCAGAGATAAATTGCTGCAGCAAAATTGCAAGCAGTGCCTTGTGAAGAAAATGGAGGAGCGGCGCCGGGGGTTGAGGGAGAGGAGGTGTTTTTGGGGCTGTTTGGAGCAGAGTGAGTTCAGGGTGTTCTGACGCATTCCAGCTGCAGGAAAAATAGGAAATTGGGGTGAGGAGGCTCACCCACAGCCATATTATTGTACTATAACTGTATTATAGCTGGCTATACTTTAGGAATTGTCTTGTCATGTTTGTGTCCATACTGTTTGTGTGGCGTATGCACGGTGTGGGGATGTTCCTGTGTGCACAAAGTGGTGAAGCTAGTGTTTGCTGCCATGCTTCTGCATCTTCCCTAATAAGCGTTGTAAATTTGCCTCTTCCCTTTTTGAACTACGCAGCCAGCACTGTAATAAAATGCTTTTTGTGAGGGGAATATTGAAGAGAAGAAGGGGAAGAAAGAGGGCATGGGTGTGCTTAATAAAAAAAGATTCTCTGCGCTATCGCAGGTGCAGTTGATGCTGTTTAGAGCAGTCACTCATCTCTCTCCAAATAAATAGTAATGACTGTTTCCTGTGACTGTGCTGTGAATCATATTCAGTCCATGCAGGGGAGTAGAAAATAAAGCTGCATGCAATCCACACGAGATGATGGCTCTTGTAATATTCAGCAGTTGGGCCTGGTTAGAAGCGTTTCATTATCTCAGAATTAAGAGAGAGCTTCCTGCTGTCGCAAAAGCTTGTTTATTCTTCTGCCTTCCCTCCCCCTCCCTCAGTTCTTTCTTTCTTTAACATATATCCCCTCTCCCTTTCTCCTGTCTCTGAAATGTTGGCTTAATATTTTTGAATAGAACTGCAAGGTCAAATTAGGGACAGTGGCCCTGGAACTACATTAGTGTTTTATTGCATGGTTTTTGGCTTAATAAGTGGGCGCCTGAGTTTTCTTTTATCTTTTGCCTTCTGCTTCTTTTCTTAGCTTATACTCAAAATTTATCAGAAAGAAGCAGAAGAAGCTGACCTTCTTTCCCATTTCTCAGTGAACTTCAGAGCTTTCCTCCTTATCCTTGGCTCGGTCCAAAGTTAATCAGCAGGAGCCTTTCAGTGGTGTTGCCACCTTAAGTCACAGCACAGTTGCCTCTAGCTGCTCTGTGGGTGCCGATCCGTTTGTGCATAAGCTGGATGTTGGAGGTCAGCTAGCAAACGGGTAGTGAAAAAAGTCAGATTCCCTTCTTGGCTGGAGGGCTGAGCCAAAGCTTCTTGTCTAGACCCTTAAGGAGGAGGCCAAAAGCCGGAGCCTGCTTCTCAGGCTCCTTCATCTCTGCAGAGTGGCAGTGTGAGGCGAGTAAACCTGTGTGAGGCTCACGTGAACCCACATCATGGGCTTCCTTTGTAGTTGGTGGGGAAGGACACACAGAGAGGGAAATGTGGCTGTCCTAATGTCTGAATGATCCCCTGTGGACTTTTCTTTCCCTGTGGGCTAAGGAAAAAAGGAGCCTAAGGTAGCTGTGTGTCTAACGTAGGTGCCAAAATAAGATGTCGTGAAGCTGCATATGCCTTGCTCAGAGACTGTGGAGGATGAGACACACACAAGTTCCCAAACTCATTGTATGTCCTATTTAGAGTAAGTGTGGGTAACGTGTCCCCGCATGCTGAGCCTCGCTACGGTCAGGATTGCTGGGGAGCTTGCGTATCAGTCACAGTCAGCAGAAGCACATAGCCAGAAAGCTGAAGGAGCATCTCAAGCCAGGTGTGATTGAGGAAGCATCTTATCTCAAGAAGAGCTCCGATTCAGGTTTCCACAACTGGATGATGACTCTGATTCCTTACGGGTGAAGGAGGACAAGCTGGGCTGTGCATCCCTTGAACGTGGCCTTGCTGTGTTTAGCAGCCAGCACGTTTGACACTAAACAGGTGCAGCCAGGGCCTTTACGGAGTATCCGATTTCAGCTCGCAGCTGGAGTGATGGAGGGACCTGTGTGATCCTTCCTGGCTCCTCTCCAGCAAGTTCTGAAACTAGAGGAAGAAGCGTACTGCCCTAAGGACTCTGGCTTACATGGACGGTGCCCTCCTGGAGGGTGAATCCGTGAATAGTAATGAATTCATTAAACCTCCTAAAGCATCTCAGTTTCAGTAGTGTTTGCCTCAGCAGCAGTCAAGATGGTTAAAAGGCAATTGCAGCCACTGAAATATGTAGCAAAACTATTATCAGAAGATGCCATTTTTCGTAAATGTCAGTACGTAGATTTTTTATGGGGATATGGTGACAGGTATTGAATAATTTAACATAAATTTACATAATATAGTGCAGCTGTTAATTTATGGCCATATTAGACTACAAGGTTATGTATCTAATGGCTTTTGGTCTCTTTTTTTTTTTTTTTGAAGTTAAAACTTTCCCTAAATTGTCCCACTTTACTCATAATTCATGAGACACCTGTCTTCCCTCCCGTGTGCCGTACAGAAGGCTATGCATGTCATACCCTTTTTGTAGCCATATGATTCACAGTGAACTCATTCCCATCTCCAGCCTCAATCATTTCAATTCAGCGTATCCCTGTTTTTATTCAAAGCAGGCCTGTGAGAGGCAAGAAGTGCTGTTACTACTGGTTGACTTGTATTCCTCAAGGCTGAGCTCTTGGACACAGCTAGAGACATGCATTGCTTCTCCTTTGAAAAGCTGGAGACGTGCAGCTGAAGCTAACTGCTCGGTAATTCAAGGTCTCCACCTGCCCACCCTTTCCAAATTAGTCAGTGGAGGTGGCTTCAACGCAGTGCTCGGCTTCTGCAGTTGAGGATAGATTTTTTTCCCAAACATTTGTTTGGTGACTTTCCATGATATAAATACTTGCCTAAATGTTAGAGAGGTGTTCATGAATCGATTCTTGCAGGACACCAGTATAGAGGTGAGGCTTGTCAGGGCATAAATGGTGGCAGGGCCTCTCAGAGTACTTGATCTCTGGAGTAGAGATTATGGAGCACGTTGCTGCTTCCAGGCTGGCCTGAAGCTCTGTTCTGCCACCGTTCTACCCAGATGATGTCCGGCTTGTGGGGCAGATCAAGAAAGGTACATGCCTAACTGTGCTTGATGCCTCGGAAAGTTTTCCCCATTTAGGCACTTGAATAAGACTTGGGCTTTCAGGATGGCTGTGTGCACCTAGCACACAGTGATACCAGTATGAGACCAGTATGCCCAGCTGTTTGAATCTCAGATGTTTGGCTGTCCCTTGCATGATATCTAGGTGGGAGGTGAGCTCTCCTTGGAAACCTGCAGTAGAAATCAAATCCTCTGAATATCCAAGCCTCATTGTACAGCGTGCAGCTTCAATAGTGAAGAATTATGATTAGAAGTCAGTGTTCCTATCTCTAGAGCAGAAGCTCTTCTTGCAAGGCAGGTAAGTTTACTTATATTTTGTTGGTGCTATTTTTTAAATGTCTAGCTATACCTTTCCTTCCTTTGATGCATCTTCAGATGGACAGGAGACAGCATGATTCACGTACAGCAGATAGATTTGCACCGTGTATTTGAACTGTATGCAGTTTTGCTTGTAAGCTTTGGTAAAAGGTAGTTGGAGCAAGGGGTGAATGTCTGTCCTTTTTTCCAGGGTGATGGAGGGGTTTTGTTCTCTGCAGAGAACACTAATCATTAGCATTTTTTTTCAGATGATGTACAATGTGTACGTCTTCACCCCCCCTAGGAGAGTGAGTGGCATATGCCTTTTTCTGTTTGCAGGCCTGTATAATCCTGAGGGCAGGGAAGAAGAGTGGTTGTTCCATTTCACCTTTGTCCCTGCCTTCATCACTGTGTCCCTCTTGAGGCTTTTGGGAATAAGAAAATTCTGTGTGCCTTTGACCTCAGGGACTGTGCCCATTCTGCATGGAGTCACAAAAGGAGTTGTCTCCTCTGCCAAGGCAGGTAAAGCTCTGAGAGCAGTGTGATCACTGTTCGTTTTTCTGTACAGCACTGTGGAAAATGATGAGTGTTTTATAGACCAAGTAAGAGAAATGTTAATTATGCTTTACTGTCTCACACCAGAGGGGAGAGCAAAGGAAGCATTTGGTAACATACAACAAGGTAGTTCACATTCCCTAAAATGAAATATTGTTCCTTTAGTTCTAAAGTCTCCAGGAGACACTGACTTCTTGTCTCGTCTTCCAACCAAGAAGCACGTTGCCTTTTTTTCCCAAGATGCTTCTCCATATGCTCTGTTTCCTCATTAAACATCATGTGCTCTGTTACCCCTCTGAGACCAAAATGTTACACCCATGGCTGTACCCCAAGCTCAGTGCAGAGTTAAATCAGCACAATGGAGCCCTGAAGACCTCCTCTTGGAGCTCACCGCAGCGTAACAATGGCAAGCAAATGCCTGTTTGCCTCTCTAAGGAAGGGTCTCTATTAAATACGCGGTATGTTCCTAATTTTCCCATCTTGCTGTCCCACCTCTAGTTAAAACTCCTCATTGTAGCCAGATAGCAGGGAGAGCTGTGGTTAAACAAGATCTTCCTGCCCCTCTCCCCTCCATGCCTGTTGTGTTTCCAAAACTCCCAATTCTATATTAGCTCGATTCATAGAAAAACAGTGGACCAAATGCCTACCTCTCGTCTTATGTTTCTACAGGGCTTCCAGGAAGGAGAAAAACTAGCACACAGCCAGCCTATTTCTCTAGCATAGCACAGAGCTGTATTTAGTGTGGCCTGGACTGCATTCCCACTGGACACAATACAAATGTTTAATAATTAATGTCTCTTTTTAAAAAAATCAAAGGGGGTGAAAAGAGGTTGATCTATCCCAGCAGTTCTTAACTGAGAGATGTTAATGGATTGAAGAAGCCTAAATTCTTACTATTCTCTAATATTTCTTGTCAGGAACAGTAAACAAGCCCTGCATGTTGGGGACAGTGGTACTCAGCATTTCTGGAGCACTAATTGGAATATTAAGCATAAGACAGCTATGAGTCACTGTGGTTCTTACTCGAGTCAAAAGCATAAATAGCACTTCTCATATATCCACGCTGTGTCAGTCAAAGATACTGCATTTCCTTTCCCCTCTGCCTCTAATAAACATCCGCCGACCTTAAGCTGCTATATACAGGAAACAGCCTGTTGGTTATTGTGTAAAACTGATAAGGCCCCCTGGGATGCTTTATCTGTCTCCGTTGTGCGTATAAATTTAGCTTCAGTCATTGTAGGTTTTGTTCTTTTACCCTTTTTCCTCTCCTCCTTTTTTAATGCCTGCTAAGTAAACATGGTATTGTGGAAAAGGGGATAAAGTAATTTTTTAGCATAATAAGATCAACAGCCAGAGACTTAAGAATCCATCAATACACTTTGCCTTTCAGTTCTTCTGCTTGCATCTTTCTTACAAATAATGGGTTTCTCTGTTTTGAAATCTATACCTGTTATTTGTTACTGTACCCTACACACACCCCTATTTCATGCAATTGTAAACTGCAGCAGACCAGAGTGCCTGTCACTATGATTTTGCTCTGAGACATGATGGTATTTACAGCAATACTGTATTCCTGTCTGCATTTATGTCAGGTTATGGAGCTTTCCGGCTTGGCACAGTGCTGTGAGATGGCAACCAGAATTATCTTTTAATGCAGCGCTCTCAGGAGGTTGAGTTCTTGAAGCTGTAGAGCAATTAATGCTCTTAATACTTCCAGTATTGCTTAAGGGTTTGGTGTTGGGAGTGTGGAGCTGGGTTTTGGGCTTGTTTTGTGTTTAAGAGAGTCCTGTCTCTCATGCTTAATTATTGGTATGTGGGCCAAAAATATGGCCAGCAGTGTCTCAAAGGTGGCTTCAGCTTCTGGGTGGGATGTATGTGGTGCAAGACCGTGCTGTGGTGTGCTCCATACTGAAAGCGTGTTGGAAAGCTGAAGGAGGTGGCTGGATGTAGCAATCTTTCCTTACTCCACAGCCTCTCAGGGCCAATTTGAATTGGGTTGTCCTGAGGTGACTCAAGCTCTTTGTAAGGTTCTCTCACTGCCTGCTGTTATCACTCCCCTTCTGTTTGAGAGTTGGTGAGCCTGATGCCCTGTGACATGTCTTTTGTGCAATTCCTTCTCATGCAGCTCCAAGGTAAGCACCTCAAGGTGTATTTTATGCTCAGTTTGTAAAACTATGACTATGACTTTGGTGGGGTGCTGGACAGAGAATATTCAGGCCAGATGTTTTACCAGCTGCTTCTCAAAGGCTGAAGTGGTAGTCGGGCAAGCTAGCTGCCATTTGTGCTTCAGAAGTTCTTCTGCAATGTTCTAGCCTAACTCACACTGTCCCTCATTGGAAACCGGGCACTTGCATACTGGTTTTGACTTTCAAAATGTCCTTTTTGGTCTCCTTCTCTGAGACGGCCGAGTGACTCCCTTTATTCCTGAACAAGCCAGCAGGGTCTTGCTGCTGCTCCTGTATGTACTGTTATGGCAGCATATGGGGTGTGTTGAGGGCCAGCAATGTATATTAATCTTGGTTTCATGGCAGGACATCTGATCTTTGTGCCAGGGAGCCAACTGGCTACAGGACAAACAAAGCAAGTGAGGAGCGTTCAAAGGGGCATGCCTTTACCAACTCTAGACACAACAAAAGATGCTGGATTGGGTCAGCTATGTATGAACTCTGTGTTTGATAGTGTGGCTGCTGCATAACCAAGATAATGGGTTTTCTTAGCTTTTGGTTAGCTAAGTAACCTTGGCCCAGACAACAGACAAGTTAATTATCTGATCATTAACCTAGTTACTCAGGTGAGTTTCAGCTCTCACTGACCTTTCCACTTCTGGTGTGGTTTCCATCACAATTAGCTCGCTCAAAGCTAGCTCAGCAGGTACATTCATATTAGTGGCCTTAGCTGCAGTATAGACTTACTCTAAAGCTTGGTGTGGTTTTCAGGACAAAGGAGTTGGGATCAAAAAGTCTTAAAAAAAAATCTAAAGCAAAAAACCTGAAGAATGTCCTTTTGGCACCTTGCCCTTGTGTCAGCTTCCTTGGGACAAGGGCACACCTCCTTTAATATTGAGAGCCTTGGGAAATTTAAAGCAGGATCTTTAGGAAAAGGCCAGATAAAGTCTTCACAGCACTGATGCTTTCCAAGTTTCCCCAGCCCAAGGTAGTCCTTGCATTTAGGCTTGCAAGACAGTTGTTTGGGGTCTTCCATAGTGTTTGAATGAGAAATTTGTCCAAGCCAGAGGTGAGGATCTTGCTCTGCTTCCTTCAAAGATGATTTTGTCATGAGTGATGCATAAAAATGCATTAGTACTTTTTGTCAGTAATGAACTTCTTTGTTCATTAGGTTAACATTGGCTGCTGTCACTAGTAAGTACATTTTAATGAGGAAGAGAGCATTCTGAAATTGTGGAAACCTGGCACTCTCGGGTCTAATTCACAGCTCATTGAAGTCGGTGAACAGATAGACTCCCACTGAATTCAGCTCCCATTCAGAGCTAAGGCAATTTACCTTGGTTGAGGACCTGCCCCTGGTTTCCCCATGTGGCTACTCAAGTGTGAAGTGCAGCTGCCACTGGCAGGGGTTTTTTTTCTTAGAGTTCTGAATCCATCCAGTATTATTTTCAAGGCAACAACACGGCAATTGAAGTTTTGTTCTACCTCCCCAAATTAAACGTAATTCTCTTACATCATTTACTTCCACTTTCTGGTTTGCTTTCGTTTGACCTGCTAACCATGTCACACAGCATTAGCTTTGTAAATGCTGTCATGAACTTGGTTTGAAGGTTTGTGCCAGGTCAGTTGTAATTCTTTGTTTTATTCTTGCATGCCAGAACAAGCAGAAAAATGTATGTCATGGGTGTGAGCCCAAGTTTGCAAAGCTTTGGTTTTAAGTTAAATGAACTTTTAAAATTTAAAGAGTTTTCTTACAAGTAAAATAGATGAACAGGTTCTCGGTTACTCTGTCATATTTTAATTTCATCCCTTAACTCCCTCAGACTTGCTTTGTACTCCTGTTTCTGGTGTTTCTGATCAAAAATATGTATCTTTTAAAAAGAGACAAACCAGACTTTCACAGTAAATAGTTCAGTGTACAAATTCCACTTGTTGCTTTGTGGAAAAAATACGGATGTGTTTTTAAAAGCTCCTCCTTCATTATTTCCTTCTCTTCTTAAATAACAATTGTACTTATTTTCATACAAGCCCTCTTTTCCTGCACGGTACATTTGAATAATTTACACATCCCTGCTGCATGGGAACCAGAGAGCAAAGCAGACTTCCTGAGGGAATGTTGCTGCAATCCTTATTCCTGTGATTATCGCTACAGTACCACTGAGAATTTCCACCCTAGATCTGAGTTTTATTGGAGCATACAATGCTCAAAAAAACTAATAGGACGTAGATTCTTAAAAGGTTGAAGTGTGTACTTAAACTGACAAAATAACGTGGATTTAAGGTTGTATATCGCTGTCGCTGTTAGAGATGCCGACTCCTTTCCTAATATAGGAAGAGCAGATGGGCACAGCATTGCTCTTCAGTGACACACCACTGAGCCGATTAGTGCCCTGAACGCGTACCCGGGTTCCCAGCATCCCCTCTGCCCTGCTAGAGCCTGGATGCGGGGCAGCAGCAGTTGGCCAACCAACCTTTTGCCACAGCTTATATTCCCTTCAAACCTGCAAGCCTGAGTAGTTGCCGCCCACGTCTGCCTCAGTCAAAAAGATCCTATTGAGCATGAAGAAATTTTAATTTACTGTAAGGCTTCATCATAAAGTAGTAGGGGTTTTGGACTGAATGAGTGAAGAGCAACTACCTGAGCAGATCTGCTGTCAGGATCTGAGGGGCTGGTAGCTTGCCGTTGAGGGTGGTGATGAGCAATGGAAGCGTAACGTTGTCCATCTCAGATGCATGCACAACGCGTAGTTTGCCCACGACACATACATGTGCTGACCTGTCCAGCTTACTGCCATAAGGCAGCACTGACTCATAAAGCCGCTTTGAGTGGTTTCTGTGGTCCACTCATGAGTGTGGACTGCTGAAATGAGTCCACTGCCCATTCGGAGTAAAATTCAGAAAGTTAAAGAAATAGCATGAAGGGAAAATGCAATCTTAAATTTTTGCACTCCTTTCTTAAGAACTCGGGGTCACCACAGCGCATGCCTTCACATGGAAGCAGATATTCAGAGTCTCATTTGAAAGGGCCCACAAAACTACTTCTCCACACGCTACCAACACACCATGGATCATGGAATGTGTCCCAGGGCTTCATAGCCAACTTGAAACCTCTATTAAAACATCACTAGCTGCAATTATAATGTACCACGGGAAGAAAGAAAGAGAGATCAAGATCTTAAGTCCTGGCAGTAACAGGGCATTTGTTAAATAAAACTCATCTTTAATGATCAGAGCTGTTTTTAGTACATGGGTGAGCACAGATATCTTTTTAATGGTTTTTATTTTCACATTAACCTTTTAATAGCGAGTGAAATCTTTCTAAACTATAGAAAGAAATTATTTTTTCACAGCTTACCATGTCAGAGGAAGTCATAAAAAGGGGGCCTTTTCCAAGTGCTAATATTTCTGAAAATTGAATTTCTCAGGACGTTCCCATTAGGCAATGGTTGAATCTGCCATCACACAATCCAAGGTCACTTCCCCAAAGCCAACAGTTTACGCAAGGTTTCCCTCGGATTCCCATAGACAGCTGCTGCAAAGGATTCTTGCTTAACTTCTCCAGGCTCATGTGTTGTTTGGTTGCTCTTTTAGTACAGCCTTGACCTCCAAGGTCTTCAGATAGGAACAGTGCACATCACGGTTGGGATATGTTTTCCTTAAGGGTATTGTATTGTGGCCCTTTCATATGAGTGGATTGAACTTGATTTAGGGGGAGCAGGAGCAGAATGAAAGAGATGTTTCACTTTCCTAAGGGAAAATGAAGTGAGCTGTATAATCTTAACTGTTTGTTTTAACTCTTGCTGCAGTCTCTGGCTTTCTTTAAAGAAAGTCCTTTGTCTGCTGGCAGTGACTGCAGAGTGGTTTATAGCTTCCCATGCTTTAGCTTTGCATCGTAAGAAAAGTGGTACATATAGGCAGTGCTGTAGGCAAAGCCTTTTATGTTTTAGTAGGGAGTGTTTTCTCCTTAAAAATGTCAAGACTAATACTGTGATGCAAAGGAGCAGGGCCTCCATTAACCCTCCCCAACAAGAAATGAACCCAAGATCCTACTAGTTCTTTATTGGAGCAGTGGGGTTTCCCCATAAGGCATCATTTGTTATATTACTTCCACCTTGTAAATTACTTTTTATTTTTTTTATTTTTAAATTGTACTCTGGGGAAGAGAGGGGAGGGAAGGGGCAAGGTAGGCCTCTGAATTAGGGTTTGAGGGGGGATGGAAAAGGGCACAGTGAAATCCTTTCCATCCAAATGTAGGGAATAGAGCAGGCTCCTTAAGGAGAAGGTGTCCTGCAGAGACATGCAGAACAAATTAATTTTAGGAGAGGTCTTGGATGAACTGCATCAGGATTGTTTTTGTCGGCCAGGTTAAGTGCTTTTGGAAACCTGTAGTGTTTGCACCTATATTTTCCATCTAGTTGATCCTTTCTTGCATCCCTGGGAGGGATCCCATCACCCATTGTATTCATGAATACAGCCAGAAAAACAATGATGCTTTGTGCTAAAATGACTTGGTTCACCTCGAAACTGCTTTGCTGTCAGTGGTGAAATCTGTGCAGTGAGGAGTCTCATTCCTTCTCCCCTTTCATAAAAACATGCTGAGGTCATTGAGCTCATTGAGGACTACTAAGACTGGGGACACTGGTTACCAAGCCAAGATGAAGGAATGAATGCCTTAAGAAAGAAAGTTCATGTAACATCTGTAAGCCTGAGGGCATTTCTTAACAGCTTATTTAGGCAGTATTGGAGTCCCTTCGTACTACCTTTTGCAAGCAGAAATGGAAGCATTAGGGCTAAAATCTAGTCAGTGTTTTAGTAACATCTGTCTTCATAAGATGTTTACTTGCATAATCACAGTTGGTTCCTTATGCCCTTCCTGGATACTGTATCCCTGATACTAACATAGCTGTGATACCATGATGGGATGTG